>JAYMFT010393815.1:0-19474 GCA_038088735.1 Panulirus argus
ATATACATATATACATACATACACATACACATGCATATACACATGTACATATTCACACTTGCTCGCCCCCATCCACTTCTGATGCCACCCCGCCCCACGGGAATTAGCATCGCCACTCCCCGCGCCGGCAAGGTAGCGCCAGGAGACAGACGAAACGGCCACATTTGCTCACACTCAGTCTCTAGCTGTCATGTATAATGCAATATGAATTATGAATATTTATCAACAATGTACTTTTGCAACTGAAATCCTGTAACTCTTTTAGCTGATTATGTCCAGTGAATAGTGTTCATGTAAAGATAATTTCAGATCAAAAATATATCAATATGTATAAAAGGTAACTAAATTTCTCTTTAACTATACATACCCTTTCTTCTGTTTCAAGGCTGTTTGGGTTGATTTGCAGCATAAAAGGTGTTTCACACATTGCAAAGTGGCGTTCACCAATTCCAATGACTGATACTAAAGCATTGTCTGAAAACATCTTCTCTGGATCCATAGCATCCAAAAATCTATAAAAAAAAAAAAAATCAAACCTGTTTTGTTAAGAAAAGAAGTTTCACAAGCAGCAAAAGGTTTATCATGAAGCATCTGGGGGACCTATACAATGCCAGATATGAAAATATACTACTTAGAAGAGTATTTTCCCAAAACATTTCATTTAAAGATTTTTTACACTATATGGTCTGAAGTACTGAACCTGCTAGGGGTGAAGAAGGTAAAAAATGACAAAATAACCTCCTCTCAATAGAATTATGAACTTGCTTGTCTGTTGATTAATATTCACTGGTCAGAGAAGCAAAAATATAGCAAAATTCCTCAGCAGTCTCATTATCGGCCAGATTTTGCCCAACAGATACATCAAGTCTTTTAATGCTATAGTGAAACTTGAAATAAGCCAGTCAGCCATAAAAATGAATGCAGTTATCAGGCAAGTTAATCTCATAAAGATCTTCAGCTTTTTCAATTAGCATTGGACTTGAAATTAGTGCACATTCAGACTCTCTCAATTTGAACTGTTCATACAGTGTGAAAACCACTTGCTCTGGTTGGGAAACTTTGTTTATATATCCTAGGATTTCTACATTGATAAAATAGAATACCTGTATAGGTCCACACATCCTTATAGTAAAAACCTGTAAACATACCTTGAGAACATGCCTTTCGAAGCTGGGGCAGGGGTACCAAATTCTGCACGTGTGATCATGCCAGCTGCCTGATTCTGTTCATAGGTCTTTGAGTGTACATATCGGCTGCTGTATGTAACCTTCCCATCAGAAATCTCAAATCTGAAATCAGAGATAGTTTCTTAGTATTAATAGTATGGGGTTTCTGTAATCCAAGGTATGTGATGTGAATGTAATAGCCCCCTTACTGAAGCAAATGACAGTTTATCACCCCTTCACAGCCACAACGGGTTGAGAGAGCAAGTCATGACCAATGCACTGTAATGCAAATATGTCTAATTTGCTTTGACAGATATTAATATTATTACCACACATCAAATGCCAAGAAAGTGCATAGTTTTATGTGTTCTATTATGTTAGGAACTGTACTGTTTATCCGGAGTGTGATGGTAGGTGCACTCACTTTTGCAAAACTGCAGAGGCATCAAAGGCATGACGGTATTCATTCTGGCCAACCTTGGTAAGGCCAGGACCATTGTAGATGAGTTGCCCTTTTAGCCACTCTGGCACCGTCCCTGGGAAGAAACATATCAGTTATAGCAAAATAATGAGAAGTGAAGGTGGACATATTTTAGGTGACACCATATCTGTTAAGATATATGCACTTGCAGTAGTCATTGTATGCATGATTGGTAATTATTATATTGAAATCCAATGCTGGCTTAAACCAGCTTAAAATGTATTTCTTCACAAGAAATGCTGATTAATATCAATAATAATGTGTATCTTCACAAAAAAAAGGAAAAAGTGAAACCATACATTTACTACAATTTTCATAATCCAGATGCAAACCTTTGCAATGGTGTTACTATATTTGATGGCTGATGTCCCAACTTGAATGCAAGGTATTAAACCATCTGTATTCATTTTGTTTCTGTCCTGATTGTGGTACAGTAGCACAAAAATTTTAAAAATTCATTAAGATATGTCCAAAATTAACTCATCAACCTTGATAAGAATTCTATTGCATCTTTGGTTCTTATGGTATCTTTTACAATATATAATCTCAAAGATTAAGCTAACATGACTGGAGTGCCTACTGAACATTTCTTGACATTAACATAGAAACTTAGTGACTAATGGAGTCTAAGATTGGGACAACAGTTGCTGCAATATGCAGATGTCGGAAAAATTGATATTAGAACATCATTACCACATTTACTGTTTTAACCATCTTGTCTGAATACCCTTTAATAGTATGCTTAGATCAACCTTGGACACATTACTTTGAGAATTTTGTGTTCATCTATGTGGGAGATTTTATTTGTAAAATGAGTTTAGCTTGGATGAGTGTTATAGTTTTGTGGGAGAAGTACATCTTAATGGTTTGACAGACAAAATGATACATATTTAAAAGCTTGTTTCATCAGACACTAGGACTGTTTGAAGTACAAGACGATTACTGATTTAGTTGTACTGCAAGACTTTTTTTTAATGACATTTTTCTTCAGATGAGAATCTTACTTCATTTGTATCACTAATTGTTCTTCTTGTGAAGAAAAGTTGTTTTAATTATATTGCAGAGATTAATGTTGGAGTATATTAAGAGAAAGCACTGAATTTACAAAAAACTAATTTTAATTTCATGAAACACTATTATTGCTAAATTATAATTACTTTAGCTACTTGAGAAAGATTGCATTTTATTTGTATGAAAAAGAGCATTTTAGCCAAATTTTGCACTATTTTGTTTGTGAAATCTACATTGTAATTCAGTTGTATGAAGGAGTGTACATTTTAGCTGAGAGATATTTGCCATATTCAAAAATCACTCACCTGAGAGTTGGCAAGGGATGGGGTCAGGACTCACTTGGTCACAGTGTCGACATAACACTGAGAAGTCATACTTGCCACAGTTGCTGTCCATGATGTTTGACCTAAGGGTAAAGATGTTGCTAGCGAATTCTTTATAATTCTTTATAATTCTGCACTGGATAATATGATAATGATCATAATAATGATAATAGTAGAAATACTGGAGAATAATTACTAAAAGTCCAACTTATTGTATGTCAGAAAGTGGTTTCCTAAAAATTTGATGAATATGGAAATTAGTTTCTGGATTATATTGGAGTAAATTTAATGATAAAATGCCCCTTACATTTGGTACCTCTGAACTTAACATCTATCCAGCACGATTTGAGAAATGGGTTGGAATCAGTATCATCATATGCTGTATTCACATTTATCTTAAGGCTTTGAAATAAAAGGACTTTCCTTATTCCAAGGATAATATATGTGCCCATTGGCAATGAAATCCATCCTGTGGAACTCAAGTTATTGTGCAGGAATGAACTCATCTACAACTATAGCAGTGACCTTGATCTCTGAAATTAAAATCAAAAGGTACTCTTCTTGTTCTGAGGGATTAACACCCGTGCAGTCTTAATGAAATCCATCCAGCCAACCAGGTCTTTCTGAGGAACCAAAATTATCCACAAATGTTCCAGTGACCTTTGATGTCAAAAATTAATTGGTACTTTTTTTCTGAAGGAAACACTCCTCAATTTTGATGAAATCCACCCAGACGAACTCGAATTATTGCGTAAAAACGAAATCGTCTCGTACGTGCGACATTGACTTTGACCTTTGACATTTTGACCCTTAAATCAGCAACGTTCTTTCAGTTTTCCCTAATTATATTCTTAGCAGATTTTTGGTAAATCGGAAGATGGGTATTACAGTTTTAAGTACGGAAATCGAACTGTGGATGAACGGACAACGGAAACTGTGATTACTGTTTAATATGCTGAAATTTGAATATATGGAGTGGATGAGTCAGTAGAGATTGACTGAGAAGTGGATGGGACAAGGAGAAGGGGTAGACTAAACCGGAGATGGAAGGATTTCATCACTCTAAGACTTCTGGGTAAATATCAGAATGACATGAATAGCAAAAGAACAGTATTACCTAGAAAACCAGGTGTCGTGAGCGATTCTAGTACTTCAGTAGATAACTTGCACATGTACATTGTTGGATCTACGGTTATCAGCAGCTGATTATCGTGAAGGCACAGTCCGACGGTATGTTGACCACATTAAGAATATTAGTGTTACTGTTGTCATTCCCTGTATATCAGAGAAGGCAGAAGTCTTGCTTTTCCAGTGTTATTACGGGCAGTTGGCATACGTATCTCTTTTTCTCATGATACTTCAGTCATGCTATATTAATATATGACTGGCCAATTTAACTTGGAAAGTGCTACAGCAAAATCATAGTGCCCCATTGACCTTGAAATGTAACTCCCCCTCCCCCATTACTTGCAACGTTAACTGGAGAATCATAAGCGGAATATGCTATCGATTTGTCGATTTTCTTTTAAGATGCACATTTCCATAAATCTCAAACTTCAGAGCCAAACAAAAATGAACGCAATAGTAACGACAAATGTTGCAGCGCGTAGCAGCTCCTTCGACTGTGGGACAGAAGCTTTAAAGAACCGAAGAGCAGCACATTAGTTCTTCCTGCATATAATTTCGGAGGAGCACTCCTAGTACCACTTTAAGTCTGATTCTTGCAGAATGTACAAGACTTCAAAGTATCCGCTGCCTTGAAAAAAAAAATATTGCCTGTGTTAATCGTATTGGAATAAGTACTCTTAGTGTCGTGTTTCACAGAGGAATGAGAGTAAATTATTGTATTAATTGAGAACAGCCGTAGCTAAGTCATTAACTTAGATGCGTGGAGACCACCTCAACTCTTTCCAGGTATGCGACTGTATTGAACTTGCGATGCACTTTGGCAACACGAAAATGTTGCTGCGTAAGCCATATATGATAAGCTTAGGCAGAGAAAGATTACCTCACCTGAAGAAATCTCAATTAAAATTACCTCGGATTCCGAGATATGGCAAGTAGAAGTATTATTTATATTTCCCCTTTGATATTAACTTCACAATTCATCAGCCAAAACGGGGAAAAATAATCAAACTACAGTTAATCAGTACAATGTATCTCAAGTTTAAGAACATCATTCTCAAGTGGTATTCAAGGTTGAATTCAACGCAACTTATCTTTTGCCTCCACGTAAATGTTTCTCCCTCCCAACCCCATGGAGGATGAGGGAACAGGTTATAGTTGAACTAGCAACAAAAGGTTCTATCGGGTATCGTAGCACTGAGAACTCCTGTACAGATCACTTCCATCCTGCAAGTGCTTGTATTTTGGGGGTCTGAAACGTGCGTTCTTTGGGGGATTATTCTGGTACATGTATGATTAACCCGGCAACCAAGAGGCCTTGGAGGATATGCAGAAAGGATGTGGTCATTTTTCTGATAAAAGTAACCTTGTCACAGTTACATTTCGTGCGAAGTTACGTACGACCAGAATTACTACTGATTGACTCGTCAGAACCTCGACCAAGCAGCATTAGGTGTACATATCTTCGTAATATCTCGTTAGTATCTAAAAGAACGGAATTTCTTTGAGCTTGGGGTGTGATCATGTGCTTATCTCTTGCCTAAACTCTCTCTCTCATACACACACACACACACACCAAGCGTAGGCCAGGCACCAATTTACTATCCAGCACGACTGCGTAACATCCAGATCTTGCGTTAAACGATTGTAAACCTTAAATACATCACACTGAAAATAGTCACAGTTTAGTCCTTTATCGTGCTTGATATAATTATGGATCCAAAAGTTTGGAGACCAAATGGCCAAGACTACATCATTTCGTCGAATCATCGTCACATGCCTTCTGGTCACCGGTGACTCATGAGTAATGAGCAGCTTATCCTTGACTACCGACCTTCTTCCATCTCCACCATAAGTACAAAATTAAAATCCTACTTTTGTTCGGACACGACGTTACAAGAAAAGAATGTCGAGTGGTGTTATATATATATATATATATATATATATATATATATATATATATATATATATATATATATAAAGAAATATTAGGTAAATCTAAATATGAATATTCACAAATAGGCTTGTTTACCCTCTGATCCCTTTTTTTTACCTTGTGCTTGATACACTTTGTACACACACTTTTTCTCCTGTTTTGGTACACTATGCACAATTCTTTAGCTCTCTTCCTTCAGTATATCCATCACCCTGCCGTACACTCCCTGCAGTACCTGAACGTTATACAATCCTCCTCCCTACCATCCAACAAACCCCTGCTACCCAAGAAACCCCAAACTTTTTCCTCCTCCTCGTCCACATTGTTTGCAACCCTCGCCACAACCTTCTGTTCTGCTCACTAACTCGCGACACTTGCCAGATGTTTCTAGTATTATTTTACAGGGGTAACTAGTGACAGCACTAGAATCCCGATTCCTCTATCGAGGAATAAAGTATTGAAACTGAACTGTTCTGCTCACTAGACCTAAACTGCTCGCTAGACCTCCAGTATACCAGTTCCCTCCGACTTTATTTTCTCATCATCCAACTTCTTACCGCCTCGTTCCCTGCTACCGTACTACTAGCTTTTCTTTGTTTATACCCCGCTGCTGGTAGTCGCAACACCAACCACCCATACGACAGCAAGACCATTATTACCCACACCACCACCCGTACATTCCTCAGCCCCTCGCACTCCCCTACCTCCCTTTGTGCGACAGCTCTCGTAAGCCGTCCTCCTCTATCCTTATTACAGACCCCGAGGCCTTGTCCGGCCAGCCAAGACCACAGACTGGTTGGTGACAGTCAGTGACACACGGCAACCATGAGCCGCCGGGCTCATACGCTCCCTCCTGGAGGGCCTCACAACTCGACTGACATTCACCACTTAGGTTGCAGACCACACCCTCAACTTCTCCTGACGATCGTATTTGTATTGAGTGTGCCAATAGTTGGGTGTCGATAAACCACAAAGACACGCATACTATCTACAGCCGAGTATGACGTGGCCTGTATCGCTGGGAGACATGTTCCACACACACGTTTACCTTCTAAACTACATCATAATACATTAGCGGAGAATATTTGTTAAGAGATTACGCAGGGCTCCACAGAGAGATATGCTCAGTCCTCTTACTTTTCATGAGTGAGTCTGTTTTTTGTCTAAGGGGAATACTGTAAGCATGTCACAGTACACTTAATGATACAAAAGCGAAAACAAATACTTGAGTCGATAGGGATAGGTCACCAGACATCACTATAAAGTTGTCACAGGTTAAATCCATTGTAATTTGCATATTTCTAACCCCCTTGAGCAAGACCCGTGAAGCACGATGATGCGACCCTGGGGTATGGAAGGGTGACACGTTTCATCTCTGAGCCTTCCGAGTCGGATCGAAGGCTAAGGGTATAATAATGCCCTTAAGGTTGTACCGTCGTTCTCAGGTTGTGAATAATCTTGGTATTTAGACGCTTATGTAAGAAATACAACTTGCTTTAAATGATACCTGGTCTGAAGACTATCGTATATTGTTGTTTAGTTACTTTTCGAGTCGTATGATGGATAGGCTTCTGTGTAGTCAAGGGTGTTGTGAGGATGAGGCTATGAAGACCAGGGTTTAGTGAAAACAGGTGAAGTGGTGAAGACTTCCTTGGACGTAACCCGTATACGCGTAGTGAAGATAGCATTTGACCAAGTGTGAAGAATTTTAATGATACGGCGTGTTTATAACCCTTCGAGCACGACGGACGTGATGGCCTGGTCTCTAGAATCTGACCATCAAAAAGGCACGTTCAGAGACCGAAACCGTCATACGCGGGCCGGTGGTAGCCTCGTCTCAAATAAAACGTCGTAATGTCGTACTCGGAAGGTCTGTCTCACCCTTCGTCTTAAGAAGCTTAGCTAAGTTTCTCCGTCTTACTCGAGGTTTCGTTTGATTCCATGTGTTGTGTGTGTGTGTGTGTGTTTTCTCGCGCCATAATACCTCGTCGACTGGGTAACTAATACGTGGCAACGGTGGTGTGGGAGAACCAGCAGGGGTTCGTCTCGGCCCGGGGGGCGCGCGCTCCTTCAGGTTTGTGACACCAATCCGGAACGGGTTGCTTCATTGGCGGCCTGCAGTGACCACTTTCATTTTAAGAGGCAGCAAAGCTGATTTAACCCTTTCCAAGAATATACGTATGATCAAGAGAAGTGAAAGTTGTTTCCTGACCGCATTTTGCTCGAAACAAGTCGAGCTGAGCTGAGCTCATTTTGTTCGCTCGTAACTACATAGTTACGTACCTTTAATTACTGTATTTGTATCATGCAAGGAGGGAGTTCATCCTCCTGGAGCCACACGTGTGTATGTGTATTTCTTATTACTATTTGTGTATTACGGGAAGATAGTCTTACACAAGTGTTGCCCCTTCTTTTTACTTTGTGTATATGCACCGTCTCTTTGCTCCTGTGAGTATGTACACACACACACACACACACACACACACACATATAAACCTAAGCTTGCTGCTTATTTATCGGCCAGCCCCGATGAGAGGATGATCACCTGGGTTGGTTGTGGGCAGACTGCCGCGCTCAGGATTCGAACCCATACGGAACCCATGAATTATGGTAAATATTGTAAATCCATAGACAACTTCCTCCATTTTTTTCTTTTCTGTGGTGAGCACAACGCGCTAGCCCTATCCTCTGACAAGTTCTCGTTTGAAGATGATGGTTGATACATTCTGAATGCAGCGGAATCGAATTTTTTCTGTGAATGTAGTGTATTTAGTTCCTTTTCAGCTACTGTGCGCTTACAGTGGAATTAATGAGAAGGAAAAGGCATTCTTAGATAAAATAAATACATTAATAATCAACACTTCGTCAACTTGAAAGAACAAGGACCCGTGCCAGGCATAAAACGGGCGGATCTAGCTGCATCAAGCCTGAGAAAGCGGGTCTAAAGTTAGTAAGCGGAGCATAGGGGACGATGAGAGTAGTATCCGCTGGTAAACGCCGTTTTGTTGTCTAGCTGGAGGAGGCGTACAGCTCAAAAGTCGAGGTCACACGACGCATTTCCGCCAACAACGTATGGAACACAGATTTCTTTTTATGTTGTAATAATATCTTCATCCCGACGATTTTGACACCAGCAAGGTCTCAAAACACTTTTAAAACTCGGGGACGGTAAGACTTCTGGCCTCTGACCTGACCTTCTTAAAAGAGTCGTACCGTCGTGCTCAAGGATCGTACCGTTGCTTCCAAACGGGGGTTGGTTGATTTCGCGGCGAGAGGGTATTGTATAAGTGGCAGCCCTAACGATGTAATTTTCGTACGTCAGGCATTGCCTCTCTCGTCCTCTCTTTCTTTAACGCCTGGGCTTATTTTATTTCCATGTACTTATTCTGTTTTTCGTTACATTAATCTGTCCCTGAATTTTATGACGGTTCAAATTATATAACTGAAATCTTGTGGTTCAAGTTGCAGCGTTTACCAGCCTGACAACACAAACTTAGTAATACTGCCAAGATTGCAATATTTGTTGTTCATCACAGTCGCATTCGGTCAGCATCAGATGATTATTCATCGCTGTGACATTGCGTCAGCACGGTATTACTATACTGCACAACCATACGCAGAAACTGCAGTGTGCGTAATGTCTGTGTAGGGCTTTACACCACCGGAAGAGACGTCAGCAACTGGTAACAAGCCTTGGAATAAATCCTGCTTATATCCCCTAAACACAGACACACACACGCACACACACGCACCGAAAAACAAACCCGTTTGCGATCGTGTGGCGTCCGTGCCTCTGCAGGTTTTTTTAAGTGTATACGGTAACTCTAACGCAGGTTATGTTAGTCGAGGGGATAGGCGAAACCCCCAGATAGCAGCATACCTATTTACGATAACATTCATCGCGGAATCAGTCGGGCCTTACTCATCGCTTTTTGTGGTGCACTAATTAACACTCCTTCCAAGTGCCGCCGGCACTTGCACGCACTTGCCGCTTTCGCTCATCAACAAAATTAAAAAAAAAAAAAATGATGATTTCATGATTAGAGGTTTACGTGATGGTCTAGGTTAAGATAATATTATGCTAACTCTTGTACCAAGCGGTAGCTACAAAAGAACTGAAGCACCCTAGGGTTTCGTTCCATCTTCCTCCCTCTTACCTTCACATACGTACACACGTATACCGTGGCGCTCAGTGGGTGTTACTGCAGTACTGCGAGAATCAGTTGAGAATATATCGTGACTTCTGACTCTGTAAAATGCCTTTAAATATTCATTACCAGTTGAAGTAATAATTCATTTCGTGTGCAAGTCGTACATGGGGTTTGTTTTCCGCGAAGATTCTGTTGCATTCGAAAGATGAGCAAAGCTTATCCTGTGTACGTAATATATTTAGATTGTGGGTGATGCTCCCACCTCGAGTCCATCATGGGTGAATATGGTAAGAATATACCGAAAAAAGAAAAATATCATTCTAATTCGTGTAGCCTCAGTAAAGATGAACGTGAAAGTGCTTCAGTGGCGAACCAACCTTAAAGGAAGTAAACCTGTTCAACGTGTCACAAGCTTCATTATTTCAAACTGAAAATCCGTAAATTTACTTCTATGTTTCTCTGTGATATCCAGTCATTTCGACGTGTTCGCCCAAGTGCCTGAGGGCACTTCTTTTTAACTGAGTGGTTAGGAGGGGAAAAAGTAGGCAAAGGGTTGGATTGGAGATGGTGCAGTTTAGAAATGCAGCGTAGCCACACTGAATATAGATAGATAGGATCTCCGCCAGCGGCCCTTGTTCGATTTCGTGTCGGCCTTCTTCACCACTCGTACGTAAGTCCGGTGTCTTATAGCATGCCAATGCGTAGGATGAAACTTACAGTGACCGTCCAGAAACCTCAAAGTTAGGATGGCATGTTGCACTCTCATCAAAAAATGTCGCTAACGTCGAGACCGAACATGGCACTAGCAGCCTAGCCAGACGTCTTATCGTTTCTCCCAGCAATTTTCTGTCTTCCTCCTCCCCCACTGTGCCAAACACGCCACTAGGTCTTCCTGTAATTACTGTAACATGCTTTTTGTGGCCCAGGGCGTTGACGCCGTCCAGATTCATAAATTAAGCCTAGCACGAAGGTATATTCTTTCTCCCCCCCCCCCTCTCTCTCTCTCTCTCTCTCTCTCTCTGTGCACATTATGCAATTGCTTATTCTGTGACAACGAAATAATCACTATATGTTTAGTTTTCCCTCCATACTTCGAACTCATGGAGTGACGTCTTAATTATTTATTTCCATCTGCATAAAGTTTTTTTTTTTAAGGTACTGCTAATTCCTCTTTTTCTGAATGTTCTCGGGTCGAAGTTGAATGCCTAGCTCATGCAAATTTTCGCCCAAATGAGAGCGTAATTAACCCAAGGCACATGTCTGTCAGTGGAATTTCGTGCAATTCGCATTCCGAGAATGTCTTAAACGACCAAAAAGTTGACTGCCACTATTAATAGAACTGGAGCCGACGTGCCCTGAGGCAGGGTCTGAAGAAATGTTCAGTTGCATAAACGGCTGAAATAAATGTGTTCTTTCTCTGTATGATTCAAGTACATATCAAATCCCTAACATCGGATATACAGTCATAATCTATAAGACAGTATCAAATTAGAAGCTGAACAGCAGTATCATCAAAAGCATCTACAATAATGCCCTTGATGGAGACTAATTAAGTGTAAATTCTCAGAACTCACACTGCCAAGAAAAACCAGTTTCAGAGGGTGTAAAAACAAGTACATGTCCATCTGTTGTAGGTATCGCGTTGCCGGCTGATATTATTTCCATTAAAGTGAGAACAAAGGTGAATATTGCTTACCTTTAACAAGTCGCCATTTCCATCTCCATATATTGAACTTATTTTCTACGTTAGGAAATAGTTAAATAAAGTGAACGTTCCCAAACATAATCTGCTTTTCGTACTTCATGTCTATGGGAGGAATTTCTCTCTCCGCTACCCGTCCGTTTTGTAGCGTTCTTAGCACCACGTAAAGAAAACGTTATTCAGCATATGAAACCATTTAGATTAACCACAAATTCGCAAATTGCCGAACAGTGTTGAGTATCCGTACTTGAAGATTTCCCCTAGTAAAATGGAGGCCTTTGGCTGATGTAAAGGCAAGCCTGACTGACTGGCTGAGTAGCCAGCCGGGTACACTTGGACCAGAAGTACACTGCACGACGAGGGGTCTCTGCCCTACGCCTCTTGAATCCCTCACGACAACCCGCTAAATCCATCCTCTTGAGCACGGCCTTATGACCCTTGAGCACGACATTATGACACCTTGGGGATGACGGCCTGGCCTTTGACCGCATCTCTGTATTATCGAACTTACTGCCGCTTCAACTAGCTCATAAAGAAGCATCCGTACACTAAACTGATTGAAGAGTTTCTTTGTATATGACTCTCCAGGACTGGCTGGTTACAAATAGAACAGAGAAAAGACATAGAAGTGATTCAGAACAATGCCCTTTAGGGTTATATTTAATGGACGCAGGTGGACAAAGCATACAAACATGTTAGCGATAACTATACGCTCCTATCTCTTCTGGAAGCCCTACATAATCATCATCACCAAATCTGCTCACTAAAAGCTGGGAGTATAAGACAGATGCCGTAATTATTTCTCTAGTAAGCAGCTGTTCCATATCTGGAGGGATTTTATTCGCCCTAGTGTGAGGTACTTCTTGCACATCAGGGTTGGCTCTTTCAACCAAATCCCTTCTCCTTATTCAACAGATTTCGGTCGTTGCACTCATGAGGTTAGCGTGCATTCCCGCCAGGAAGACTTCGGACCCGTCGCTCGCGTCTGGCTTGCCGCAACTTCCCATATATTGTGCGTACAGACCGAGCCACACCAGGACTGCCCGCGATGCCTTCTTTTCTCAGGCAGCGAAGCTGTGGAATTTTCTTCCTTTCATCTTTCCTCCCTCATCCTACAGCCTTATTTTAAGAGCCTGGTATACAAACAGCTGAGGAGCTATAAGTGATCTCATTCTCTGTGTTTCTCTTTCATCAGGAATGGCCACGACCAGGGCATATTTCTGCTCGTGCAGAAAGACGTAATAGCCGATGCTGTCAGTTACTTGAGAATGAAGGTTTAATGTGGCTGCTTTAAATGTGGAAATGGTGTAACCATAAAAACTTGTTGCGTGATGCCTGCTTAAGTGGAGTCAGTTAAAAACTGGCAACATTTTAATGCAAGCATATAATTGCATACTTTACATGGGTTCCCCTTTTCTCCAGAGAATAAAATAACTGAAACTGAATCGAAATTATACCGTGGTGCTTAAGGGAGTTAAACTGCCCTCGCCTGCCCCCGTCATGCCTTACCGTCCACCACTTAATGCCACTTCCTCTCATAACTGCTAATTCTACCGGGAACCCAAGTTTCTCACTATTAACATTCTCGAATGTTGATAACTTTAGTCGCTTATTCTTTTCCTCTCTTAAAAATTGTCCTCCACGTTCAAACAGGTTCTCTCTCTCTCTCTCTCTCTCTCTCTCTCTCTCTCTCTCTCTTGGGGACGGAACATGAATTACCACGCAAGGCTGAAAGAACTGGAACTCTTTAGCCTTGAAAGAAGAGAGGTGTATGATAACCAGCATAGTGTGTGTAGGTGTTAACACCAAAATATCCAGAAAGGGGGAAAAATATCATTACAGAAGCTAAATGCAAAACAGGTGTTGGGCCAGCGATTAAGCGGTCTTGCTGTCAATTTGTTCGATTTAAATCCCCAACGGAAGCCTGCTGATCATAGCACCCGACATGCATCAGCCGTCTACTTGTTCGTGACGTCTCGAGAGACTCGCACAGAACACAAGTATCGAGGGATCCAAGTAACGTAGCAGGTGGGAGGAAAATCGATAGGGGAACCCAGCTGGGTGCATCACATGGTCGCGGCTACAGGTCCTACGAAGCCTCCCTTCCCATACTGACATCCCGCAGTGTTGTCGTGAAGCAACACTGCAGAATACTAACATCGTGTTACTACAGTATTCGTTAAGTCTTCGTTCTCTCTTCTGTGGCACATCATGTACGTCTGGTCGATACATTTCACACCTCGTATAGTTACAGTACGCCGTTAACAGACGCTGTCGTAATCAATTTAATGCAAGTATATAGAAACTAGAGTACGGGAGCCTGAATACGCGCTGACCTGAGGCTGTGAATGGGAGAAAAGCTCTTAAATTCGCTTCCATAGAACTGCTCTAACTCGGGTATCACACTTACATTAAAGATATTTGTCTCTTGTGTAGGTGAGTCCTTGTAAATCCACTTGCCAGCCCTCTTACTACGACTCGTCAACGAAAACTGTTCTCGTGACTGTGAAAACCTCACTATATAGGATCGGTTGCTGGTGACGTAGGTCTGGCAGCGCAGAGCGCGACGCACGCCACCTACTCCTCCTCTTCCTCCTCCTCCTCCACCACCCTGTACGATAACTTTGTTTACTCTTGGAGGCTAATGATGAGTCTGTAATACCGAATTTGTATGCATGGGCATATGATGCTTTAAAACTCGTGATAAACATCTCCATCGGGGACGGAGGGATTCCTAATTCAGTGAAGTCAAATATTTACATATGGTAGAGTCATGCACTTTGATCGTACGATTTATGGAATATCAAAGTCCCTCCGGCTAATATGATCTCGAAATATTCTTTTTTTCTTTTTAAGTGAATTAGTTTAAACGTAGTCCCTCGATGGTAAGATTCATGGTTGTGGAAGAAAGAAAAAATGGAGATTGAAGTTTGAGACAAAGGGAGATGCATTATGATAGCCTTCAACTCTCTCTCTCTCTCTCTCTCTCTCTCGCTAGTCCACTTTCCCTTAGTCCAAGACAACCAGCATCCCATTGCTGTTAACGACCTGTCTAGCCCACCCTCACCCAAGTTGAGCCACTCTCGCCGTAGACTACCTCTACCTGCCTAAGATCATGGACCCCCTTTAAGACTACCTCTCCATGCCTCCAGACTGTCTCTCTTCACTTTGATTAATTCCTGCTTAAAACGAACACTGTTTCCTTTGGCGTCCTGCTTTTAACCTGGATGACTTTCTATTCACTTCAAACCGACCTGTTACTCCAGGTGACCTCTCTTCCTCCCCCCCCCCCCCCCGTGACACCTGCTCACCCCGATGACCTTTCCTTACCCCGAATGACCTATCCTCGCATGAATGACCTCTCCTCATCTCGGAAAACTTATCTCAGACTTCTTTTTTTTTTTTTCTTACACCCGATTGGCTCCTTCCAAAGACCTTTCTTGTTATCGTATTCACCTTCCTCTGGATCCCACACAGCCTCTCTACGCCCTGTAAAACCTCTCTTCTTAACCCGCCTGTCCGTACTCAAAGGATCCCTCTTCTGCTCCGAGCCTAATCAGGAGAAGGATTTCCTGAGCCTTTGGGCATTTTTCGTCACACCACCACCACCCCATCTTTTCCACGCAGTCTCTTCGGACTCGTCGCAACCTTACAGCGCCTTACCCAGTACTTCTCCAACTTTTAAAAATCCTTCCTCCACCACACAGGCTAGATTCATGCAGGGAGGATAATCAACCTACGAAAGGTGTCCAATATTGTTCTCCAGCGGCGGACTGATATTGTGATACAGGGGAAGAGAATTCCATTTTTCTTTTTTCTGTGAACGGATGATTCAGGAAACAAAGCAATTCTCTGATAACGTAGGAGTGTTATTATTTATCCCAGGTGAATCTATTGATAGGGTTGTAGATACAAAATGTGCTTTCTGAGGCGTACTTCGGTAAATGTGAATTGATTTAGAAATAAATCTCGATCCGGTCCGCCCGGAGAGTAGCGTTAAACAATAGTCTTCCCTTCAATTCGTTTTCCCACACACACACACAAACATAACGTACTCTATGATTTCAAGCTAGTCTTGTATTCTTTGATTCAATTATTCACCTACGCAGTGATGTCGTAAAATGGTTTCTTGCTTAGCTTTGACATTAATGGTTAAAACGCATAGGTTTTCCCATGAGGATATCTAGCTTGTCAACGAACTGCAAGCTCCTCATTACCACGCCACAGGACTTTCAAAATTGTTTAGTAAAGGATAATGTGGAGGGATCTAGAAAGAAAAAAGATGGCTGTACGTTTCAGCTTGATCCATTTCAATTGAGGGTTCAGAAAATTGATTATGTACATGTTTTAGAGAAAATCTCGCGTATCTGTTAGTGCCAGTTTTGAGGAGGAGAGTAGTATACTACCTCGTCCTTTTGATGTACCTATCAATAACTAACTAACTAACTGTTAGTGTCAGTGACAAATCCACCTGGGTAAATCGACCGCTGTCCGATTTTGAAAGCTTTGCTAAAACCACCTGTGTCTAATGCATCATGTTTTTTATAGATAAAGGTGAATATGACAGGTATACTTTTTTGGGTAAAAGACAAGCGTCAAACTCTTCAGCATGTTCAGAGATCTTTATAACAGTTAACGCTTTGAAATAGACCACAGACTTAAGTATTGCTTTCTTACGATTAAGGCACTGGTTTCAGAACCGTTTCCCGAGGTGTTCAGAAACTGTCCAGGCCTACCAGGCCAGGCTTCAGTCTAGGTGCACCGTTGGGTGTCGCATCGAAGGATCCACGAAGCAAAACAAGCGTGCAGATCCTCCACGAGTCACCCTCGTGCTCCCTCGCTCGCTCAGTCTTTTCGCGCCTTTTCGTCCGCTTGGTTACCGAAGTCCAGTCACTGGTGTGCTCTCGTTCGTCCGCTCAGCCACAGTCGTCCCACCATTGTCACCCCCGTTCGTCCACCCGTTTACTATCGTGCCAACTCAGCCAACGTGTCTTTGCTTATCCCCAAGTTTGTAAGGCTCATAGAATGAATTGGTTGCACTGTGGAGGCTAGGGCTCCACTCTGCCTTCCTGAATGACGAACACCTCCCGAGAGGTCATTCCCTCCAGGCTTTAGCCTTTAGTTCCACTTCCTCCTCCTTCAGCTCTCCTCACTCCTCCTCTCCACACTTCCTTCAGCCATCTGTATCCCTCCTCCTACTTCTCATCCTCCTCTTCTTCTTCTTCTTCTTCAGCACCACATCCCGTCATCTCCACTCGCCTCTCCTTCCACTCGCCCCCCCCCCCACCCTCATCTCACCCCTCCACAGCCAGCCACATTAACCCAACTGGACTGTATTTGCTCTTCGGATGGTACCTGCCCTCCCAGCCCACTATAGCTGGCCACTCACGCACCCTCGCCTCGGGAGGTCGGGGTCTTGATACCGCTCATCCCCTTCACCCCAATTGTATCTGCTCCCGTTCCTGCCTCTGATTTCATCCATTTCGACATGGCTGGTTCATCATCAGCTGAGCTGGGTCTGTCCGACTGAACTTTCGAAAACTTTGGCAGATTAAAAAAACAAGAAGAATTTCTTTGACCTTTGTAATCTTGCTTTTGGAAAATATCCAACCCACGTAGCTTCTGCTTCTCCTAGAAGGCGACTCTGAAATATTGAAGCAGGGAAGGTTCGGGTGTTGGGATGCGGAAAGGTCCCACCTCTTGTATTATTACTTCCTAAACGTTGGAACAGAAGAAGAAACAGAGTGAGAATCTTTCATTTCCTCGAAGGGTTACTGACACGTGCTCCCCGTACTATACCTGAATGTCTTACCAAAGCTTTTCCAAGCTGTGTCATGTCCTTGGTGTTTTTATCCACGGCATCAGCCCATCTTAAGTCCTGTCAAAAGCGGTGCGAAGATTTACTAGAATTTGCAGGTCAAATATTAGTTTTTTTTTTCCACGAATGTCGTGTTGAACAGCATTGCAAGAAATGTCGAGAGTTACCTCAGAAGTCATTTGTTGGGGGAACACTCACACCAAATTTGTCCACCATCGATGTCACAGAGAAGACCCACGCTTAATATATATATATATATACCTGTAGTGATTACGTTTCCCCAACGACTTGTATTAAGGCACCGTGAAGCAAATTCAGGTAGAGTCCACCCTTTATTAAACTGGAAATCGATATACTTAAAGTATGGTTGATTCGTCCAATTTCCTGTAGGCGTTAATTGTATATTGAATTTATTATATAAGTCTGTTCTATTCATATGCCTTAAGATTTTCTGGAGTAAAACAGCGACATTTGCTTGAAGCAAGTTAGGCGCGAACGAGCCGCTTGTAAAGTCGCGTCACCTGCAGCGGAACCTAAAGAGCTGAGGCCAGTCAGTCAGTTCGTCGACTCGTAATCGTTGAGTCTCGCCCCGTTCCCCTCCCTCCGGTTCTCGGTGGCGGCCCAAGATACACGACGCCGAATTGGGGTTACCGCCACTTTTACCGATAGCGGAAAACCGTGCCTAAACCCGACACGAGCCGCTTGGTGGGGCCCCGTGCGGGAGCTGCCTAGGACGTAAGCAAAGCACGATCACTCGCCCTTTCCGAAGGATTAAGGACGCAGCGGCGTGAAAGAGAAGCTGAAGGTCGGCGGCAAATGGCGCCGTCTTGCTTACGCGTCTGGCATTCCCGTTCGCAGTACCTGTGTGATTGGTGTCTAAGTTTCAGTTGCCTTCGTTTATCTTTTAATTTCCTGGGATTAGATATTGTGATTTTTTTTTTATAGTTGTAATAAATGTCATTCGCTGTTAACATTTGATTTGTTTCAGGTTTTATAAATGATTACTTATTATTATTATTGTTATTATTATTATCATTATTATTATTATTATTATTATTATTGTTACTGTTCCTGTGATATTTCTTCTTCGCTTCGCGAACTGTTTCCACTCTCGGGTGGGGAATTCTCAGTCTACAGGGATATGCATCATTTATTGTTTAGCTCATGATTTGGCCATTATCCTGAAGTAGTATAGACCCTGTAAGATTTTCTTTTCTTTTTTTTTTTTTACCCAGTGATTTACAATACGTAACGTGTACATACAAGTTACCAAGTTTGAAAACGTGAAGGGTGAAAACTTATAATAAAGTTAGTTCCAGTCTTGTTGACGGAGTGAAATGGGGCAAGTTGAAGTATCATGAGGTAATGGCTCATATCGCAAGAGAAGAACAGATTTGGCGAGCGAAATACGTACTGAAGGTCAGGCATAACTCAAATGACACGGCAGAGTATTAATTGTCAACGGTAGGCGTGTTTAGTGCATCGCTGGAAGGATGAATTGAGATTCATTCACGGTTCAACCTAATGTGTGTGTGTGTGTTTGCAAAGTGGATAATTATGAAGCTTTTCCGTGGTGTGGAAGACCTGGTTCGACTCCTCAGGGAGAGTATAAGCTGAGGATGTGTATGAATGAATTGTAAGGGTTTACAGCACTTGATCCTCCCTATGTAAATGGTAGCGAAAGATATATATATATATATATATATATATATATATATATATATGTGTGTGTGTGTGTGTGTGTGTGTGTGTGTTTGTGTG
>JAYMFT010393826.1:0-19473 GCA_038088735.1 Panulirus argus
CAGATGGTGTTCAACTGAGGCGAGGTTACTAGAGAGACCACGAATGTTGGTATAGTGAATAGAAAAAGAGGAAGGTCATTAGTCCCTTTTTCATATCTAACTATAATCTCCACTCACGTTTCCGATTCAAAGGTAGTGTTTGTGCTTACTCCAACATAAACACACCTGTTGCATGCCAAGGACCTTGATTCTCCGAATTTTGATATTATATGGCTCAAAATCTGTCTTCCTAATGCCACACTTGCCCTCTGTTTCGCCTATTTATCTCCTAATTTTACAAATTCTTTATCTTTCATCGCCTATCTAAACTTCTGCCATGAGTCTTTGACATCCTCTCACCCGCAACCCGAGATCCGCTTCCTCGGGGATTTCAACTTTCACCATAGGAAATGGTTGAATTCCTCCCATACGGATGGTCAAGGGATCGAAGCCCATACGTTATCCATTCTCAATGATTTAGAGCAAATTATCTCCCACCCTACCGAGTACCTGAACGCTATGACCACTCTACTAATATTTTGGATTTGTTTTTCACCGCCAGTCCATCTTGCTGTATACACACAATCTCACCCCAACTGTTTCATCTGATCATACTCTCATAAATTTATCTATTCTAACGGCACCTTCCCCTACAACAGCCCTTTCTAAGTGTAAATACTTGCTCCTGAACAAAGCTGACTGGAATAACTTACGTAACTTCTTTTCTGACTTTCCTTGGTTAAATTACCGTCAATATGTGGTGATGCTTCTGTCTACGGTAAACGCATAAAACAGGTTATTCTTGCGATACTGGAAGCATTTATCCCTTCTTCCTACAAGACGACCTCTTTATCCAATCCATGGTTCAACCGTTCCTGTTCTGAATCCATTCAGGCAAGGGATCAGGCATATCGGGCGTGGAAAAACCTTCTTACCTCTGGCTCCCTTTCAGCTTTTATCACTGCCGGTAATCGCTGCAAGCGCTTTATCCGTTTGGCGTAGCGCTCCTTGATTCAAAGAAAGTACGATATCCCCTCCTCGTCATCCACGGATAGGTCTTTCTGTTCTTTAGCTAAGGGCATCTCTAACAACTTCTATTGCTCTACTTTTCCGTCCTGACGGTTCTATAGTTGTCTCTCCCGTAGACAAGGCAACTCTCTTGGGTTCCCGTTTCTCCTTTAACTCCACCTTGGATGACTCCAACATTTCCTCACCCCCTGAGGCTCCTCTTACTAATCCTATGACTCTTCCTGTAATCTCTTTTCGGACAGTCCGAAAAGCGCTTCTTTCTATGGACACAAGCAAGGCTTATGGTCCTGATGGCATCCATCCCAAAGTACAGAAAGAGTGTGCTTCTGAACTTGCACCTGCGCTTGTTCGTATATTCCATTTCTGTTTAGAAACCAAAACTTTTCCTTCTCCCTGGAAATATGCTTTGATACATCCTATCCCTAAGAAGGGTGACCGTTCTGACCCCTCTAACTATCGTCATGTTGCTTTGACATCTACCATTTCCAGAGTCTATGAATCCTTCCTCAACTCCCATATCCTTAAACATCTCAAAAATCACAGTCTTCTATCTGATCATCAGTATGGTTTGAGTAAGGCGAGATCCACTGGTGACATTCTTTCCTATCTCACTAATGTCTGTTCATCATCCCTGAAAGATCTTGGGGAGTCATATATTGTTGCTCTTGACATATCTAAGGTTTTTGACATGGTATGACATCGAAGTCTCATCTCTAAACTTCCCACTTATGACTTCCCTCCCTCACATTGTTCCTTGATATCTAGCTTCTTCTCCGATCGATCTATATCTGTGGTTGTAGCTAGATCAGTCTCCTCCCCCCCTCCCCCTCACCCTTTTCTCGAACAACAGCGGGGTTTCACAAGGGTCTGTCATGTCCCCTACATATTTTCTCCTTTTCTTAAACGAGTTTCTCGCTTCCACAAATAGTCCAATGCACTCATACGCTGATGACTCAACGCTGCATTCATCCCCATCCTTCAATTCTGCTCCCTCTTCTCTCACTCATTCTGCATCTCGCCTTGACACAGCTTCCATAATAAACTCAAACTCGGACAGAATATCTCAGTGGGGTACATAAAATCTAGTTAAGTTTAATGTCTCCAAGATCCAATTTCTACTCACCTTTCTATCGAAAACTCCTCACAACTCTCGTATCTCCTTTGAGCGTTCTATAATTCTACCTCTTGACTCTATGAACATACATGGTACTACTGTAATATCCAATCTTTCTTAGGAACCCCACATTATAGGAATAGCTAAGTCTGCTTCTAAGAAACTGGGTGTCCTCTCTTTATGTCGTAACTTTTTCTCTTCTGAACAGTTGCTCCGTTTATACAAGGTATTGATTCGTCCTTGTATGGAGTACTGCTCCCACATTTGGGGTGGTTCTAGCTCTGTTTCCTTACTTGACAGAGTTGAGTCGAAAGCGATCCGACTTAAAAACTGTCCCAGGCTAACTTCCAAACTTGACCCCCTTGCCCTACGCCGCAATGTTGGTTTACTTTCCCTTTACTATAGGTATTAATTTGGCTTTTGCTCCCGAGAGCTGGCCGCTTGTGTGTCCCCACCGCTAGTTAGACCACGAAATACTCGGCAAGCTGCTGCGTCACATGATTATTGTGTGGCCATCGGCAACTCATAGGTGTGCCGTTTTGATAAATGCTTTTTTCCCTACATGTCGAAGCTTTGGAACTCTCTTCCTCCTCATGTCTTTCCCAATAACCATGACATAGCTCATTTCATAAGACAGGTCTTTCACTTACTCAAGAATTCGTAAACACTTACACTGTCTCATTTTTACCGTATCTTAATTCTCTCTTGATGTGGACTTTTACCCGTGACTGAACTTTCAACATAAAAGAAAAGATGGAATCAATTGCTTTACTTTCGATGTATATGTTGATTTTTTCACAATTGAAAGTAAGCATATTTTTCAAACATAGACGATTTCGTCGAAAGCCATGCTGAGTATCGTTTATCAAGTTGTTGTCCTCAAAATGATTCACAGTTCAATCTTAAATGATGCTTTTCATTTTTCAGACTACAAACGTTAAGGTAAAAGGACAATAATTTCCGAGCAGTGGCTTATTACCTTCTTTGAAAATCTGTGTTACACAGACAAACTTCCTTTCATTTGGAATTTTTCCTGTAACAAATGAGTTGTTGACAAGGGCAGTCAAGGGCTTAACTATCTCATTTTTCACCACTTTCATTGCTCTCGGATGAAACTTATCAGGACCTGCTGCTTTATTTATCCTCATTCCGTTCATTGCTGTAAGTATGTCTGACTTTTATGTCAGCTTGTTGAAGGATGCTCCCCTTTCTTATCGTTGTAACTGGAATCGGGACATGGGTTATGTGTTCTATCGTAAATACAGATGCAACAAAGTCATTTGATATCTATGCCATGGCTTCGTTGTCTTTAATCAAGGCTGCGTTTTCCGTAATCAATGGACCTTTGATTGGGTAATGACTCTCTTGCTTCAAACATAACTTTAAAACGTCTTAGTATTGCTTTTCCTATTTTCCGTAATATACGCTTCATATTGACGTTTTCTTTTTCGTATAACTCTCTTAGTTTCACATCGCAAATGTGCATTCCTTATTCTATCATGTTGGTTATTGGATTCTCTATTTCTCATGAAAAACTTGTTTAGACAACGGGCACGTTTATATTTCACCGTTACACCACTTGATTTTGTTTTGGAAATACACTGTTTAGCATGCATTGGTACGTATGTTCCCTTATCGTGCAAATCGTATTTCCTCTGACAATTTGGTCAGCATCTCGAATTGGGGAAGCAGTAATTTTGTTGCATATAATAGAGCTAAAAAGAAATTTTTCTCTACATCTCACTCTAAGAATCCTGTTTCCCTCTGTTCAATTTCACAACTCCAGATATCAACCCTGAACTAACATAAACATGTGGGGCATAACCATATTCTCCACTCTGTCCCGGAAACTCCACATAATCAATATTACAAAGTCTGACTTTGACAAAATATGCAAGTTATGCATAGGTGTAAAAATTATTTTCGTGTGAGCAAATATTTAAAGTCTATAGGCGTTTTATTCGTTAAGTATGGACTATGCTTACAAAACTGGAGTAGCTCATCTTCCACATCTCTATTAGCTAGAGTGGAATCAAAAGGCTTCCATCATACTAATTCTTCTGAGATCACCTGTCTTATATCTACCCTCTCTGTACACGGAGATGTTGCTGCTCTCTCCATATGTAGTTGCCTTGACATATCTAAGGTTTTTGACAGGGTGTGATATTAGGGTCCCATCTCTAAGCTCCTCTCTTTTGGCTTCCCTCCCTCACTTTGCTCATTCATATCTAGTTCCTCATTGGCCGATCTATCTCTGTGGTTGTTGATGAAACTGCCTCCCCCCTTTCTCCATTAACAGCGGTGTCCCGCAAGTTTCTGTCCTGTCCCCTACACCTTTTCTCCCTTTTTCAACGATTTTCTCTCCTACACAAATAATCTAATTCACTCATACGCTGACGACTCAACAGTGCATATATCAACATTCTTCACTTCTGCTCCTACCTCTCTCACTCGATCTGCATATCATCTTGAAACAGCTTCCTCAGTAAACTAAGACTCAGACAGGATATCTCAGTAGAGTAGACGAAATCTAGTTAAGACCCAGTTTCTACCCATATCTTTGTCATAAACTCCTCACAACTCTCGTCTCTCCTTTGACCGTTCTGTAATTCCATCTCTTGACTCATTGAACATAATTGGTATTACTGTAACATCCACTCTTTCTTGGAAACCTCATATTACGGGAATAGCTAAGTATGCCACAAAAAAAAAAAAAAAACAGTGTCCTCTTTAGATGTCGAACCTTTTTTTCTTCTGAACAATTATTCCGTTTATATAAAGGATTGATTCGTCCTTGCATAGAGTACTGCTCTCACATATCGGGTGGTTCTAGCTCTGCATCCTTGCATGACAGAGTTGAGTCTAAAGCAATATGACACAAAAAACTGTCCCAGACTAACTCCCAAACTTAACCCCCTTGCCCTGCGTCGTAGTGTTGGTTCACTTTCCATCTTCTGTAGGTATCACTTTGGATTTTGCTCCCGAGAACTGCCTGCTTGTGTGCCCTCATCTCTAGGTAGACCACACAAAGTTGGCCAAGCTCCTACGTCAAGTAATTACTGTGTGCCATCGGCAACTCAAGGGTGGGCCGTTTTGATAACTGGCTCTGTCCCTACATATAGAAGATTTGGAACTCTCTGCCTTCTCTTGTGTATCCCAATAACTATTTACAGAGACAGGTTTTTACACTTTCTCCAAAATTCGTAGTTTATTCACTTGGTACAAAAATCGAAAATACTTTCCATTGTCATTTCTTTTTACCTTTACTTATTATCTTTATATTTCAACTAAGGGTCAGCCTTAATGTGAATTTTTGCCCGTGACTGAGTGTGAATATAACCAAGATGACAAGAAAGGAAAGACTTTTGTATGTTTGAGGAAAGAATCCTGGATGTCCTGACTCTGAGTGAAAAGAAGCTCAAGTGTAAAGAGGAAAAATGGTTTGGAAACGTTTTTGGAGTGAAATCAGGGATCGGTGACACGTCAAAAGCTAGGGAAGGAGGAACACTGCTCCTGAGGCAGGAGTTATTGGAATGTCTGATTGAGTGTAAGAAAATAAATTCCAGATTGATATGGGTAAAACTGAAACTTGATGGAGAGAGATGGGTGATCATTGGTGATTATGCACCTGGTCATGAGATGAAAGATCTTGAGAGGCAAGTGTTATGGGAGCAGCTGAGTGAGTGTGTCATCAGTTTTGGTGCTTGAGACCGGGTACTAGTGATGGTTGATTTAAATGCGAAGGATGAGTAATGTGGCAACTGAGGGCATGATTGGTGCAAATGGGGTATTCAGTGCTGTGAGTGGAAATGGTGAAGAGCTCGTGGAGTCGTGTGCTAAAAAACAAAAAGACTAGTGATTAGTTAGACATGGTTTAAAAAGAAAGATAAATTGAAGCATACGTTTATGAGTAGAAGAGATAGTAAACGGGCATTATTGAATTAAGTATTCATTAATAAGTGTGTAAAAGAGACTTTTGGGTGTAAATATGCTGAAGGGGGCAGCTGGTGGGATGTCTGATCACTATCTTGTGGAGGCGAAGGTGAAAAATGTAAAGGTTTTCAAAAAGAAGAGAGGATGTCGGGGAGAAGAGAATGGTTAGAGTAAGCGAGCTTCGAAAGGATACTTCTGTGAATAGATATCAGGAGAGTTTGAGTGTATAATGGCAATAGGTAAGAGCAAGAGAAGTGAGGGGAGTGGTTGAAGGATGGGATGTACATAGGGAAGCAGTGATGGTATGTGTAAAAGATGAATGTGGCAAGAGAAAGGTGGGAGATGGGCAGATTAGGAAAGGCAGTGAATGGTTGACTAACGAAGTAAAGTTTTTAGTGAAAGAGAGAAAGAGGCGTTTGGGGGATAAGTACATGCAAGGAATGGAAGTCAGTGGGAGATGTATAAGAGGAAGCGGCAGGAGGTCAAGAGGAAGGTGCAAAGGTTGAAAAAGTGGTTAAATGAGAGTTGGGGTGTGAGAGAATCGTTAAACTTTAGGGAGAATAAAAAGATGCTTTGGAAAAAGGTAGATACTATGCGCAAGACTAGAGAACAAATGGGAACATCGGTGAAGGGGAAAAATGGAGGAAGTTATAACAGGTAGTGATAGAGTAAGGAGATGGATTGAGTATTTTGCAGGACTGTTGAATGCGTTGGATGATAGAGTGGCAGATGCAGGGTGTATTGCTCTGGGTGATGTGCAAAGGGAGAGGGTCAAGAAGAGTGATTTGGTGGAGAGAGGAGGTGGTGAAAGCCTTGCGGAAGATGAAATCCGGCAAGGAGGCGGAAATGGATGGTATTGCAGTTGAATTTATTAAGAAAGAGGGTGAATATGTCGTTGTTTGGTTCATAAGAATATTCAATGTTTGTATTGGTCGTGGCGAAGTGCCTAAGGATTGGCGAAATGCATATATAGAGCCATTGTACAAAGGCAAAGGGGTTAAAGGTGAATGCTCAAGCTACAGAGTTATAAGTCTGTTGAGTATTATATGGAAAACTATAGGGGAAGGTATTGACTGAGAGGGTGAAATCATGTACAGAGCATCAGATAGTAGAAAAGCAGTTTGGTTTTAGAAGTGGTAGAGGATGCGTGGATCAGGTGTGTGCTTTAAAGAATGTATGAGAAATACTTAGAAAAACAGATGGATCTGTACATAGCATTTATGTATCTGGAGAAGGCATATGGTAAGGTTGATAGAAAGACTTTGTGGAAGGTCATAAAAATATATGGTGTGGGATGTAAGCTGCTAGAAGCAGTGAGAAGTTTTCATCAAGTTTGTAAGGCATGTGTACGAGTAGAAAAACAGGAGAGTGATTCGTTACCAGTGAAGATCAGTCTGCGACAGGGGTCTGTGACGTCAGCATGATTGTGTAATTTGTTTACAGATAGGGTGGTAAGTGATGTATATGCAAGAATTTTGGAGAAAAAGATAAGTATGTAGTCTCCTGGGGAGGAGAGCGCCTGAGAAGCGAGTCAACTGTTGATCTCCGATAATACAGCGCTGGTGGCTGATTCGAGGGAGAAACTGCAGAAGCTGGTGACTGAGTTTGGTAAAGTGTGTGAAAGGAGAAAGCTACAAGGACAATAATTTCCGAGCAGTGGCTTATTACCTTCTTTGTATATCTTTGTTACATTAACAAACTTCCATTCACCTGGAATTTTTCCTGTAGCAAATGAGTTGTTGACAAGGGCAGTCAAAGGCTTAACTATTTCATTTTTCACCTTTTTCATTGCTCTCGGATGAAACTCATCAGGTCCTGCTGTTTTATTTATCATAATTCCATTCATGGCTGTAAGTATGTTTTTGACTTTTATATCATTTTGTTGAGGAATATTCCCCTTTCTTATCGTTGTAACTGGAATCGGGACATGGGTTATGTGTTCGATCGTAAATACAGATGCAACAGTCATTTGATATCTATGCCATGGCTTCGTTGTCTTTAATCAACTCTGCGTTTTCCATAATTAATGTACCTTTTGACTGGGTAATGAGTCTCTTGCTTCAAATATAACTTTAAAACGTCATAGCGTTGCTTTTACTATTTTCAGCAATATACGCTTCATATTGACGTTTTCTTTTCCGTTTAACTCTCTTAGCTTCACAACGTAAATTTACATTCCTTATTCTATCATGTTGGTTATTAGATTCTCTGAATTTCTCAAGAAGAACACTTTTTCAGACAACAGGCAATTTTATATTTCACCGTTCCAGCACCTTGATTTTGTTTTAGAAATACACTGTTTACTATGCAATGGTACGTATGTTCCCTTATCGTAGTGATCGTATTTCCTCTAAAAATTCGATCAGCATCTCGAACTGGGGAAGCAGTAATTCTGTTATACATACTAGAGCTAAAAAGAAATTTTCCACTGTATCTCTATCTAAGAATCCTATTTCCCTCTGTTCAATTTCACAATTCCACAGTTCAACCCTGAATTAACATAAGCATGTGGGGCATAACCATATCCTCCACTCTGTCCCGGACACTCCACATAATCATTATTACAAAGTCTGATTTCCCCAAAATATGCAAGTTATGCATAGGTGCCGAAATTATTTTCGTGTGAGCAACTATTCTAAGTCTAGAGGCGTTTTATTCGTTAAGTATGGAATATGCTTCCACAACTGGAGTAGGTCATCTTCTACATCTCTTTTAGCTAGAGTGGAATCAAAAGACTTCCATCACACTAATTCTCCTGGGATCACCTGTCTTAAATCTACCCTCTTTGTACACAGAGATGTTGCTGCTCTTTCTATTATGGACAATTATATGTAGTTGCCCTTGACATATCTAAGACTTTTGACAGGGTGTGGTATTGGAGTCCCATCTCTAAGCTCCCCTCTTTTGGCTTCCCTCACTAACTTTGCTCCTTCATATCTTCCTCCTCTTTGGCCGATCTATCTCTGTGGTTGTTGATGAAACAGCCTCCACCCTTTCTCCATTAACAGTGGTGTCCCGCAAGTTTTTATCTTCTTCCCTACACCTTTTTTTTTCAGCGATTTTTTCTCCATAAATTATCTAATGCACTCATACACTGACGAATAAACAGTGCATTCATGCACATCCTTCACTTTTGCTCCTATTTCTCTCACTCGATCTGCATGTCATATTGAAACAGCTTCCTCAATAAACTAAGACTCAGACAGGATATCTCAATGGAGTAGACGAAATCTTGATAATACTCAGTTTCTATTCATATCTCTGTCATAAACTCCTCAAAATTCTCGTCTCTCAATAGACCGTTCTGTAATTCCATCTCTTGACTCATTGAACATAATTGGTATTACTGTAACATCCACTCTTTCTTGGATACCTCATATTACGGGAATAGCTAAGTCTGCCTCTAAAAACGCTGTGTCCTGTTTAGATGTCGAACCTTTTTTCTTCTGAACAATTATTCGTTTATATAAAGGATTGATTCCTCCTTGCATAGAGTACTGCTCTCACATTTCGGGTTGTTCTAGCTCTGCATCCTTGCATGACTGAGTTCAGTAGAAAGCAATATGACACAAAAACTGTCCAAGGCTAACTCCCAAACTTAACCCCCATGCCCTACGTCATAATGTTGGTTCACTTTCCATCTTCTGTAGTTATCACTTTGAATTTTTTCCCGAGAACTGGCTGCTTGTGTGCCCTCATCTCTAGGTAGACGACACAAATTTGGCCAAGCTCCTGCGTCAAGTAATTGCTGTGTGTCATAGGCAACTGAAGGGTGGGCAGTTTTGATAACTGCTTCTCTCCCTACATATCCAAGATTTGCAGCTATCTACCTTCTCTTGTCTATCCCAATAACTATGACCTGGCTTATTTTCAGAGACAGGTTTTTACACTTTCTCCAAAATTCTTAGCTTTTTCACTTAGTACAAAAATCGAAAATAGTTTCCAATATCATTTATTTTTCCCTTTCCTTATTATCTTTATATTTCAACTAAGGGTCAACCTTAATTTGAATATTTGCCCGTGACTGAAGCCTTCAACACTGGGATGTCTGTGGATATAACCAAGATCACAAGAAAGGAAAGATAGGTAGTATGTTTGAGGAAAGAATCCTGGATGTTCTGACTCTGAGTAAAAAGAAGCTCAAGTGTAAAGAGGAAAAATGGTTTGGAAACGCCTTTGGAGTGAAATCATGCGTTGGTGACAGGTCAAAAGCTAGGGAAGAAGTAGTACTACTCCTGAGGCAGGAGTTAGGGGAATATCTGATTGAGTGTAAGGAAATAAATTCCAGATTGATATGGGTAAAACTGAAACTTGATGGAGAGAGATGGGTGATCATTGGTGCATATGCACCTGGCCATGAGATGAAAGATCTTGATAGGCAAGTATTATGGGAGCAGCTGAGTGAGTGTCTCAGCAGTTTTGGTGCATGAGACCGGGTATTAGTAATGGGTGATTTAAATGAGAAGGATGAGTAATGTGGCAATTCATGGCATGATTGGTGTACTTGGGGTATTCAGTGTTGTGAGTGGAAATGGTGAAGAGCTCGTGGAGTCGTGTTCTAAGAAAAAAAGACTAGTGATTAGTAATACCTGGTTTAAAAAGAGAAATAAATTCAAGTACACGTTTGTGAGTAGAAGAGATTGTTAATGGGCATTATTGGATTAACTATTACTTAATAGGTGTGTAAATGAGACTTTTGGGTGTAAATATGGTGAAAGGGGCAGGTGGTGGGATGTGTGATCACTATCTTGTGGAGACAAAGGTGAAAATTTGTAGAGGTTTTAAAAAAAGAAGAATGTCGGGGAGAAGAGAGTGGTTAGAGTAAGTGAGCTTCGAAAGGATACGTGTGTGAATAGATATCAGGAGAGATTGAGTGTATAATGGCAAAAGGTGAGAGCAAGAGAAGTGAGGGGAGTGGGTGAAGGATGGGATGTATATAGGGAGGTAATGATGGGATGTGTAAGAGATGAATGTGGCATGAGAAACGTGGGAGATGTGCAGATTAGGAAGGGCAATAAGTGGATGGCTGAAGTAAAGTTTTGAGTGAAAAAGAAAAAAGAGGTGATTGAGCGATACTTACATGCAAGGAGTGGAAGTCAGTGGGATATGTATAAGAGGAAGCGGCAGTAGGTCAAGAGGAAGGTTCACAGGTTGAAAAAGAGGGTAAATGAGAGTTGGGGTGTGAAAGTATCGTTAAACTTTAGAGAGAATAAAAAGATGCTTTGGAAAATGGTATATAATATGCGTAAGTCAAGAGAATAAATGGGAACATCGGTGAAGGGGGAAATGGAAGAAGTGATAACAGGTAGTGATAGAGTCAGGAGGAGATGGACTGAGTATTTTGCAAGACTGTTGAATGCGTTGGATGATAGAGTGGCAGATGCAGGGTGTATTGCTCGGGGTGGTGTGCAAAGTGAGAGAGTCAAGGAGAGTGGTTTGGTGGAGAGAGAGGAGTTGGTGAAAGCCTTGCGGAAGATGAAATCCGGTAAGGCGGCGGAAATGGATGGTATTGCAGTTGAATTTTTTAAGAAAGGGGGTGACTATGTTTTTGATTGGTTGATAAGAATATTCAGTGTTTATGCTGGTCAAGGCGAAGTGCCTGGAGATTGGTGCCATTGTACAAAGGCAAAGGGGTTAAAGGTGAATGTTCAAACAACAGAGTTATAAGTCTCTAGAGTATTATGTGGATAACTATAGGGGAAGACATTGATTGAGAGGGTGAAGGCATGTACAGAGCATCAAATAGTGGAAAAGCAGAGTGCTTTTAGAAGTGGTAGTGGATGCGTAGATCAGGTGTTTGCTTTGAAGAATGTATATGAGAAATACTTAGAAAAACAGATGGACCTGTACGTAGCATTTATGTATCTGGAGAAGGCATATGGTCAGGTTGATAGATAGACTTTGTGGAAGGTTATGAAAATATATGGTGTGGGATGTAAGCTGCTAGAAACAGTGAGAAGTTTTCATCAAGGGTGTAAGGCATGTGTACGAGTAGGAAAACAGAAGAGTGATTCGTTCCCAATGAAGATCAGTCTACGACAGGGGTCTGTGATGTCGGCATGACTGTATAATTTGTTTATATATAGGGTGGTAAGTGATGTATATGCAAGAGTTTCAGAAAGGTAAGTATGCATTCTCATGGGGATGAGATCGCCTGGGAAAAGATTCAATTGTTGATCTTCGATAATACAGCACTGGTGGCTGATTCGAGGGAGAAACTGCAGAAATAGTGAACGAGTTTGGAAAAGTGTGTGAAAGGAGAAAGCTACAAGGACAATTATTTCCGGACAGTGGCTTATTACCTTCTTTGTATATCTGTGTTACATTGACAAACTTCCATTCATCTGGAATTTTTCCTGTAGCAAATGAGTTGTTGAAAAGAGCAGGGAAGGGCTTAACTATCTCATTTTTCACCTCTTTCATTGCTCTCGGAAGAAACTTATCAGGACCTGTTGTTTTATTTATCCTCATTCCGTTCATTGTTGTAGGTATGTCTTTGACTCTTACATCAGTTTGTTGAAGAATATTCCCCTTTCTTATCGTTGTAACTGGAATCGGGACATGGGTTATATGTTCTATCGTAAATACAGATGCAAGAAAGTCATTTAGTATCTATGCCATGGCGTCGCTGTCTTTAATCAAGTCTGCGTTTTGCGTAACTAATGGATTTTTTGACTGGGTAATGACTCTCTTGCTTCAAACATAAATTTGAAACGTTTTAGCTTTGCTTTTACTAGTTTTAGCAATATATGCTTCATATTGACGTTTTCTTTTTCGTATAACTCTCTTAGTTTCACAATGCAAAATTTACATTCCTTATTCTATCTTGTTGGTTATTGGATTCTCTGAATTTCTCATGAAGAACTTTTTTAGACAACAGGCACTTTTATACTTCACTGTTCCAACACCTTGATTTTGTTTTAGAAATACTTATGTTCCCTTATCGTACTAATCGTATTTCCTCTGACAATTCGGTCAGCCTCTCGAAGTGGGGAAGCAATAATTTTGTTATATATAATAGAGCTAAAAAGAAATTTTTCTTTATATCTATCTAAAAGTCCTGTTTCCCTCTGTTCAATTTTACAACTCCACAGTTGAACCCTGAAATAACATAAACATGTGGGCATAGCCATATCCTCCACTCTGTCCCGGAAACTCCACATAATCAATATTACAAAGTCTGATTTCCCCAAAATATGCAAGTTATGCGAAGGTGCCGAGATTATTTTCGTGTAAGCAACTATTCTAAGTCTACAGGCGTTTTATTCATTAAGTATGGACTATGCTTATACAACTGGAGTAGCTCATCTTCCACATCTCTATCAGCTAGAGTGGAATCAAAAGACTTCCATCACACTAATTCTTCTTGGATCACCTGTCTTAGATCTACCCTCTCCGTACACAGAGATGTTGCTGCTCTCTCTATTATGGAGATTCATATTTAGTTGGCCTTGACATATCTAAGGCTTTTGACTGGGTGTGGTATTGGGGTCCCATTTCTAAGCTCCCCTCTTTTGGCTTCCCTCCCTCACTTTGCTCCTTCATATATAGCTCCTCTTTGGCCGATCTGTCTCTGTGATTGTTGATGAAACAGCCTCCCCCCTTTCTAAATTAACAGTGGTGTCCCGCAAGTTTCTGTCCTGTCCCCTACACCTTTTTTTCCTTTCTTCAACGATTTTCTCTACTCCACAAATAATCTAATGTACTCATACGCTGACGACTCAACACTGCATTCATCCACATCCTTCACTTTTGCTCCTACTTCTCTCACTTGATCTGTATGTCATCTTGAAACAGCTTCCTCAGTAAACTAAGAATTAGACAGGCTATTTCAGTGGAGTAGACGAAATCTAGTTAAGACCCAGTTTCTACCCATATCTCCGACATAAACTACTCACAACTCGCGTCTCTCCTTTGACCGTTCTATCATTCAATCTCTTGACTTATTGAACATAACTGGAATCACTGTAACATCCACTCTTTCTTGGAAATCTCATATTAAGGGAATAGCTAAGTCTGCCTTTAAAAAAACGGTTTCCTGTTTAGATGTCGAACCTATTTTTCTTCTGAACGATCATTCCGTTCATATAAAGGATTGATTCCTCTTTGCATAGAGTACTGCTCTCACATTTCGGGTGGTTCTAGCTCTGCATCCTTGCTTGAGAGAATTGATTCGAAAGTAATATGACACAAAAACTGTCCAAGGCTAACTCCCAAACTTAAACCTCTTGCCCTACGTCGTAATGTTGGTTCACTTTCCATCTTCTGTAGGTATGACTTTGAATTTTTTTCCCGAGAAATTGCTGCTTGTGTGCCCTCATCTCTAAGTAGACCACACAAAGTTAGCCAAGCTCTTGCATCAAGTAATTACTGTGTGCCATCGGCAACTCAAGGGTGGGCCGTTTTGATAATCCAAGATTAGGAACTCGCTACCTTCTCTTGTCTATTCCAATAACTATGACCTGGCTTATTTTCAGAGACAGGTTTTTACACTTTCTCCAAAATTCGTTGCCTTTTCACATTGTACAAAAATCGAAAATGCTTTCCATTGTCATTTCTTTTTCCCTTTCCTTATTATATTAATATTTCAACTAAGGGTGAGCCTTAATGTGAATTTTTGTCAGTGACCGGAGCCTTCAACACTGGGGTGTCTGAATGTGTATGGATGTAACCAAGATCACAAGAAAGGAAAGATAGGTAGTATGTTTGAGGAAAGAATCATGGATGTTCTGACTCTGAGTGAAAAGAAGCTCAAGTGGACAGAGGTTAAATGGTTTGGAAACGTCTTTAGAGTTAAATCAGGGGTTGGTGACACGTCAAAAGCTAGAGAAGGAGTACTAAAACTCCTGAGGCAGGAGTTAGGGGAATGTGTGATTGAGTGTAAGGAAATAAATTCCAGATTGATGTGGTTGAAACTGAAACTCGATGGAGAGAGATGGGTGATCATTGGTGCTTATGCACCTGGTCATGAAATGAAAGATCTTGAGAGGCAAGTATTATGGGAGCAGGTGAATGAGTGTCAGCAGTTTTGGTGCATGAGCCCAGGTATTAGTGATGAGTGATTTAAATGCGAAGGATGAGTAATGTGGCAATTGAGGGCATGATTGGTGCACAATGGGTATTCAGTGTTGTAAGTGGAATTGGTGAAGAGCTCATGGAATCGTGTGCTAAAAAAAAATGCCTAGTCATTAGTAATACCTGTTTTCGAAAGAGATATAAATACAAGTATACGTTTGTGAGTAGAAGAGATAGTGAATGCGCATTATTGGATTAAGTATTAATTAATAGTTGTGTAAATATGCTGAAAGGGGCAGCTGGTGGGATGTCTGATCACTATCTTGTGGAGGCGAAGGTGAAAATTTGTAGTTTTCAAAAGGAAAGAAAAATGTTGGGGAGAAGAGAGTGGTGACAGTAAGTGAGCTTCGAAAGGATACGTGTGTGAATAGATATCAGGAGAGATTAAGTGTAGAATGGCAAAAGGAGAGAGAAAGAGAAGTGAGGGCAGTAGGTGAAGGATGGGATGTACATAGGGAAGCAGTGATGGTATGTACAAGAGATGAATGTGGCATGAGAAAGGTGGGAGATAGGCAGATTAGGAGTGGTAGTGAGTGGTTGGCTGAAGAAGTAAAGTTTTTAGTGAAAGAGAAAAAGAGGCGTTTGGGCGATACGTACATGCAAGGAGTGGAAGTCAGTGGGAGATGTATAAGAGGATGCGGCAGGAAGTCAAGAGGAAGGTGCATAGGTTGAAAAAGAGGGTAAATGAGAGTTGGGGTATAAGAGTATCGTTAAACTTTAGGGAAATATGAAAAAATAATTCTTTGGAAAAAGGTAAATAATATGCGTGAGACAAGAGAAGAAATGGGAACATCGGTGGATGGGGAAATGGAAAAAGTGATAACAGGTAATGATAGAGTCAGGAGGAGATGGATTGATTATTTTGCAAAACTGTTAAATGCGTTGGATGATAGAGTGGCAGATGCAGGGTGTATTGCTCGGGGTGGGGTGCAAAGTGAGAGAGTCAAGGAGAGTGGTTTGGTGGAGAGAGAGGAGGTAATGAAAGCCTTGCGGAGGATGAAATACGGCAAGGAGGCGGAAATGGATGGTATAACAGTTGAATTTATTAAGAAAGGGGGTGATTATGTTGTTGATTTGTCGATAAGAATATTAAATGTTTGTATGCGTCATGGCGAAGTGCCTGATGATTGGCGGAATGCATGTATAGTGCCATTGTACAAAGGCAATGGGGTTAAACGTGAATGTTCAAACTACAGAGGTATATGACTGTTGAGTTTTATATGGAAAACTATAGGGGAAGGTACTGATTGAGAGGGTGAAGGCACGTACAGATAGTGGAAAAGCAATATGATTTTAGAAGTGGTACAGGATGCGTGGATCAGGTGTTTGCCTTGAAGAATATATATGAGAAATGCATAGAAAAACAGATGGATTTGTACGTAGCATTTATGGATCTGGAGATGACATATGGTAAAGTTGATAGAAAGACTTTGTGGAAGGTCATTGAAATATATGGTGTGGGATGTAAGCTGCTAGAGCAATGAAAAGTTTCCATCAAGGGTGTCAGGCATGTGTACGAGTAGGAAAACAGGAGAGTGATTCTTTCCTAGTGAGGGTGAGTCTGTGACAGGGGTCTGTGATGTTAGCATGATTGTATAATTTGTTTATAGATAGGGTGGTAAGTGATATATATGCAAGAGTTTTGGAGAGAAAGGTAAGTATGCAGTCTCATGGGGATGAGAGCGCCTGGGAAGTGAGTCAATTGTTGATCGCCGATAATACAGCACTGGTGGCTGACTCGAAGGAGAAACTGCAGAAATAGTGAACGAGTTTGGAAAAGTGTGTGAAAGGAGAAAGCTACAAGGGCAATAAATTTCCTGGCAGTGGCTTATTACCTTCTTTGTATATCTGTGTTACATTGACAAACTTCCATTCATCTGGAATTTTTCCTGTAGCAAATGAGTTGTTGAGAAGGGCAGTAAAGGGCTTAACTATCTCATTTTTCACCTCTTTCATTGCTCACGGATGAAATTTATCAGGACCTGTTGTTTTATTTATCCTCATTCCGTTCATTGCTTTAAGTATGTCTTTGATTTCTATGTCATTTTATTGAAGAACATTCCCCTTTCTTATCGCTGTAACTGGAATCGGGACATAGGTTATGTGTTCGATCGTAAATACAGATGCAAGAAAGTTATTTAGTATCTATACCATGGCTTCGTTGTCTTTAATCAAGTCTGCGTTTTGCGTAATTAATGGACCTTTTGACTGGGTAATGACTCTCTTCCTTCAAACATAACAATGAAACGTCTTAACGTTGCTTTTACTATTTTCAGCAATATAAGCTTCATATTGACGTTTTCTTTTTTCGTATAACTCTCTTAGTTTCATAACGCAAATTTATATTCCTTAGTCTATCATGTTGGTTATCGGATTCTCTGAGTTTCTCATGAAGAACTTTTTAGACAACAGGCACTTTTATATTTCAACGTTCCACCACCTTGATTTTGTTTTAAAAATACACTTTTAGTATGCATTGTTACGTATATTCCCTTATCGTACTGAACGTATTTCCTCTCACAATTCGGTCAGCATCTCGAAGTGAGGAATCCTGTTTCCCTCTGTTCAATTCACAATTCCACGGTTCAACCCTGAACTAACATAAACATATAGGGCATAACCATATCCTCCACTCTGTCCCGAAAACTCCATATCATCAGTATTACAAAGTCTGACTTCCCCAAAATATGCAAGTTATTCATAGGTGCCGAAATTATTTTCGTTTGAGCAAATATTCTAAGTCAACAGGCGTTTTATTCGTTAAATTTGGACTATGCTTACACAACTGGAGTAGCTCATCTTCCACATCTCTATTAGCTAGAGTGGAATCAAAAGACTTCCATCACACTAATTCATCTAGGATCACTTGTCTTAAATCTACCCTCTCCTTACACAGAGATGTTGCTGCTCTCTCCATTATAGGGAGTCATACGTAGTTGCCCAAGACATATCTAAGGCTTTTGACAGGGTGTGATATCAGAGTCCCATCTCTAAGCTCCCCTCCTTTGGCTTCCCTCCCTCACTTTGCTCCTTCATATCTAGCTCCTCTTTGGCCGATCTATCTCTGTGGTAGTTGATGAAACAGCCTCCCCCTTTCTCCATTAACAGCGCTGTCCCGCAAGTTTCTATCCTGTCCCCTACACCTTTTCTCCTTTTTTCAACGATTTTCTCCCCTCCACAAATAATCTAATGCACTCATACGCTGACGACTCAACAGTGCATTCCTACACATCCTTCGCTTCTGCTCCTACTTCTCTCACTCAATATGCATGTCAACTTGAAACAGCTTCCTCAATAAACTATGACTCAAACATGATATCTCAGTGGAGTAGACGAAATCTAGTTAAGACCCAGTTTCTACCCATATCTCTGTCAAAAACACACAATTCTCGTCTTTCCTCTGACCGTTCTATAATTCCATCTCTTGCCTCTTTGAACATAATTGGTATTACAGTAACAACCACTCTTTCTTGGAAACCTCATATTACGGGAATAGCTAAGTCTGCCTCTAAAAAAACGAAGTCCTCTTTAGATGTCGAACTTCTTTTTTTCTTCTCAACAATTATTCCGTTTATATAAAGGATTGATTCATCCTTGCATAGAGTACTGCTCTCACATTTGGTGTGGTTCTAGCTCTGCATCCTTGCATGACAGAGTTCAGTCGAAAGCAATATGACACAAAACTTGTCCCAGGCTAACTCCCAAACTTAACCCCCTTGCCCTACGTAAGTAATGTTGGTTCACTTTCCATCTTCAACCGGTATCAATTTCAATTTTGCTCTCGAGAACTGGCTGCTTGTGTGCCCTCATCACTAAGTAGACCACAAAAAGTTGGCCAAGCTCCTGCGTCAAATAATTACTGTGTGCCATAGGCAACTTAAGGGTGAGCCGTTTTGATAACTGCTTCTGTCCCTACTTATCGATGATTTGGAACTCTCTACCTTCTCTTGTCTATCCCAATAACTATGACCTGGCTTATTTTCAGAGACAGGTTTTTATACTTTCTCCAAAATTCGTACCTTTTCACTTAGTATAAAAATCGAAAATACTTTCCATTGTCATTTTATTTTTCCTTTTCTTATTATCTTTATAATTCAACTAAGGGTCAGCCTTAATGTGAATTTTTGCCCGTGACTGGAGCCTTCAACACTTGGGTGTCAAAATATATGTGGATGTAATCAAGATTACAAGAAAGGAAAGATAGGTAGTATGTTTGAGGAAAGAATTCTGGATGTTTTGACTCTGAGTGAAAGAAGCTCAAGTGTAAAGGACCTTGAATCCCCAAACTTTGATGTTATGTGGCTTAAGGTCTGTCTCCCTACTACCACACTTGTCCTATGTTT
>JAYMFT010393837.1:0-19473 GCA_038088735.1 Panulirus argus
AACACAGTCGCCCCCTTTCTTAATAAATTCAACTGCAATACCATCCAATCCTGCCGCCTTGCCGCACTTCATCTTCATCTTCCGCAAGGCTTTCACCACTTCCTCTCTCTCCACCACACCCGCATGGGTGAGGTAGTGTCAAGAACTGATGACAGAGTCTTAAAGGGAAAATTCCTTAATTGGTTCCTTGCCCTGTTTCTTCTTTTGGAAAGTAATACAGGAAGGGAGGATTTCCAGCCACCTACTCCTGCCTCTTTTAGCCACCTTCCTTGACAAGCAGGAAATATATGGGCAGTATTCTTTCTCTCCTATCCACAGGGATATATATATATATATATATATATATATATATATATTCTTTTTTTTGTATTAATATGTATTTATATTCCAGAAATCAGGTGCATTAGATGATGAATTATCATCAGTAAAAATGGGACCAGCAGCAGCAGCAGCAGGTCGTACCTCAGGACGGGTTCCAGTGAGAGTAGAGGATGTGTACACAGATTCTGAGGATGAAGATAGTCATGGTACTTTGCTTTAGTTGATTAATAATTCATAATGTAGACTATTAAGTGTCCCTCTGAGCTAGCTCTGATCCTTGCTTGTCTGTTTTGCCCATCCTCATCTTTCTGATCAGTCCAGTAGCCTGGGCCCAGCCCAGGCTAGAGGAAGACCCCCAAAGACTCCCCAAGGTATCCACTAAATTGATTGTTGATCTATCCTGTGTGATTCACCTCTGGTTCTTCTGTTGTTAATCATTATGTTTCTCATACTGAATATATTTCCTCTCATTTCAAACTTGTGCAATATCCTTGAATGGAGAAGCAGTAACCTAATTAACTTCAGGGGTACTAAGACACACTCCACATGATTCTGGAAACCCCACATAATCAACATTATAAAGTCTGCTTCAGATAAGCTAGGGGTGTTGCCTGTGTATCAAAAATATTTTTCTTTTAAACATCTTTTTTGTGTCTACATGGGTTTTATATGCCTTAGTATAGAATATTGCTAATGGCTCTTCCTCCACTTCTTTATTAACCAGAGTGGAATCTCCTGGCATCACTTCTCTTCAACTATCCCATCCTGTATGCCATGATGTTGCTGCTCTCCCTCTTATTTCTTCAGGTATTATTTTGGCCACTGTTCTTGTGAGCTGTTAGCATGTTGTCCCTGCCCCTAATACTTGGATACAAAGCACACATTTGGCTGTTATTTCTCACATTTTTGTGTAGAGGCTGGCCACTCAAGAATTGGCTGTTATGATACCTCCTTCCCTTGTTCTTGATAGCGTTTTGCACCATCTTTCATTTATTTTATTTTCAGCTCACACCTTTCTCTTGTACTCCTTCAAGTCACTTGCAATCCTACCCTGTAGATAGTACCTGTACATTTCCTTTAGCTTTTTTTTCCAGGGATTAAAATTTCTCATTTTACTCCTCTCTTCCCTCTCTCATATTTTTGCACCCTACCAGCATGTTACTCGTCAAATGATCATTTAAGTACTGCTTTCCTGAGGACTTTCCAGTCCTCTTCCATTTCCCATAATTTATATTTCCCCATATGCCATTTTTCAGTCAGTGTTTTTTGGTATATCTGCTCACAGGCCAATTTTCCAATGAATATTGATTAAAGTTTACATATTTCGGCTAGGCTTTTTCACATATGGCCTATACAGAAGTGTGTTTTGCAGTTAAAACTTGAGCCTTTTATAACTTTCAAGACTTAGAGATGAAGTAGTTTCCCTCAGATTGTGCATACTTTTAGTGGCAGTTGTAGGATTTTATTAATAATTTTTTACTGCATCTAGCTGGTTTTGGAGTGCTTGCCTTTTAATTAAAATGTGGAGTTTTCTGTTTGAATCTTGTTTTTGCTTACTTTGAAAGGTGTGCCTCCATGTAACCCAGCTGTAAATAGGTACGTGGTCGCTATGATTCTAATATATATGATTAGGTTTTAGCACTTTCATTTCACCCTGTTTGAATGTAAAAACAGCCCTGCTAGCACTGATTGTAATGATTTTTTTAGTTGCTATGAATTTCTTTTTCTCTTGTAGAGCCAGCAAAGAGTAAGGACAAGAGTACGAGTGATATTGTTGCTTCAAGTGAGACTGACTCTGTGGATCCTGAGGATCAAAAGGACTGTATTTCTTTGCCTGGTAGCTCACGAGCTAGTAGTTTGGAGCCTGGCCAAAATTCTCATGACCTGGGTGTTAAAGGTGAGTTCAAAAAGCATTACTGCTGTGCTTAACCTGAGACATAGTGACAGGCTATATACGTATACACAGAAGTGACTGTTTGAGAACCATTTTAGGAAAGGGATGGCCATATCTGTCCTCAAAGTCATCAAATCATAAATTGAGCACAAGAAAAACCCTGTCTTTTGTAATGATTGCACGATAATAGTTCTGGTTTGCACATTTGTCATGTACTGAAAGAATTTCCTCCCACTCCTTTAGTGATGTACTGTTGATGTAGCGCACTGAGTCAGTCTGTCAAAATAATTGTGATTAAGCAGTTTGGGGATCACTTGTTTGGAGACTTGCAGCTGTAGTTTCATGGCTTGGCATTGAAGTCATAGTTTGATAAGATGGAAATATTCTTGTATACTTCAGCAAAACTGTGTTTCAGTTGAAGTATATTATCTCTATGCACTGTTAAAAAAGGGACAAAGTGGAGGAAACAGGTAAGTGATAGTATTTATCACAGTGACAGGATTTGGGTTTGTATCAGTATTATCAATTGGGATGCAGTGGATTAATGGCATACTCAAGAAATATGTTTGACGTTATACCAGTCCCGATTGTGATATCTTAATTCATTGTTATGCATGAAAAATGAATACCTTTAAGGAAACTCTGTGTGATGGTATGCTAATTATCTATAAAAAGATCTTAAGTGGTTTCTGTTTAGGGTAAAAAAGGATACTTGCACCTGAATCACCCCCAGCTCTACAAAACAACAAATATTTTGGGCATCACATATGACACACACATGACATTCACCCCCAAACTACATACGTCAACACAGAAGTAACATGCAAATTAAATATCCGCAGGAAATTAATATGACAATTTTTTTGTACTGACAGGGTTAGAACGTTCGTCTTCATATTTTATGCCAGCATTTGTTCTTTATTGTTTTTTGCATGACTTCTTTTAGACTCATCAAAGATACATGAAAATGGACTGTGCTTTCTCATTCATCACAAATATAACTGATTAATGAACCCCTCCCCACATATACACACAACTGTATGAGAAAAATACTTGAAATCTTTTAGAAAATAAATGGTGTGGAGAGGGTTGTTAGAGTTGGTGGTGATGGCAAGAGACATTTCCAACAAAAGAATCTGTTCTCTCAGACTTGCCTGATATTCTTTCATTTCCCACCTACACATACCTCTCTTCTACTCTTATTCATCTAGAATAGCTTGTTATGCTGAATGAAATTCTAATCAATATTTCTTCTGAGATCCTTATTTGTTTTCCTTTTAAAATTCCATTTGCCACTAGTTCATGAACTGTATTAAGCTGCAAAGTTAAACCAGATCAGGTACTACCTTAACTGAATCAGTACCCTGATATCTGAACTACTTTAAAACAAAAATACATTAAGCAGGGCTTTGATAAACTTATATTACAGATAAAAGAATTTATAATACTCAGTAAATTTGCGTTAGGAGTGTGTAATTTGTATTATATGGAAAACATGTCAAATGTCATGGAAATTAATGGGGGTGTTAGAGGTCAGGTTTAAGATTGCTATGTTCCTTGTTAGGTATTACCACTCTAAGTAGAGAAGAGCTAGCTGAGTTACTATAATGTGAGGTTGAGGTTTAAGATTGTCATGTTCCTTGTTAGGCAGTAACATTTATTAGAGAAGAGCTAGCAGAGTTACTATAGTGTATTCTGTGTGTAATTTGTGTGTAAGGAATAGATAAATAGTTATTCAGATTAGAATTGTGTTAGTCACATATGTTTGAACTTGTATGCCCTCTCTTTACAGCAAGGAGGCATAAACAGAAAGAGTTCAGTGTCATTGGATATTACACCTTGGAAACATTTGAATTGCATGAAATGGGTTCACAGCATGATCAAGATCTTGAAATTTGTAAACATTCTTTTTTCAGCTCCACTTAGTAAGGGCTCCCCATCTACACCTGGTCAAAAGTCACAAACACAACAGCCTCAGGGGTCTTCAGTGATACGCAACCCTCGACCTAAGAGAAGCAGTAAAAGTTCTGTAAATTTGGATGAATGCATGAAGGCATTTAAAAAAGGTGACATTTTCCCATAATGTTTACATTTTTGCCATTAACTTTTTTTTTTTGCTATCTCCTACCCCATCATTATTACTGTTTGTGTGAGAGTGTAATTGCCTAATTGTATTGTATGATGGGGGAGTTTTACACTTGTGGGGCTCCATCTCTTGAATATTCTCAGCTGTCTTTTAACTTCTTAGATTCTGTATGCCCCTTGCATTAACCTTATCTTCAGTCATTTTATTCCATTAATCTACCACTGTTATGTTGTAAAAGTACTTTTTTTACATCTTTCTTAGCAGGTTTCTTGCTTAATTGTACGTTATATCCTCTGGTTTACTATCCCTGCATCTCTTGAAGAACTTTTCACTGTGTACGTCATTCAGTCTGTTTTAAAAACTCAAGGGTAGTGATCAGGTTACCCCTTACCTTTTACTCTTTCAAGGTAGGAAAATTTAAGGCGTCTAGCCTTTCCTCGTAACTTAGCTGTTTTAATTCAGGTACCATTTTTGTTGCTTTCCACTGGATCATTTCTTTCAGTTATTTGTGTTGATTTTTTGGTGTGTAACCAAACTTGAGAAGCTTATTCTAGTTGTGGCCATATGTGTGATGTGCATTCAAATTCATGGATAAGGAAATCTTCAGCAAGCTGTGGGCATCACACATAAGGCACAGCTTATTTCTTGTCCGAAATTGGTGCTTGCAAGTGTTCTAAGGTCATTTAGTTTGTTTATGGCTTTTGTGGTGATGTTTGTGGCATGGTGTGAGATAGTAGTGAATTACAGATTATCTGATAAAACATTGTTGGGAATGATGCACATGTGATTCATATGTATTATATTTGAAAATATTAATTTTTTATTTGTTAGAAAAAACAGAAAATCATGCCTTTATTTCATAAGGATGGAAGCGTGAGATTGTGTTTCGTGCAACTGTTGATCCAAACAAAGGTGGAGCCAGAGCTGATATTTATTATTATGCACCTAATGGCAAGAAACTGCGTTCAAAAGTGGAAATTGAAGACCATCGTAAGTAGTTTTTGTTTCATTTACTTTTGCCAGAGTAGAATTTTATGAAATAAAAACTGTTGATGGTAATGTATATCGATTATTTACTGAATACCATTAGGATGCTGTACTTTAACAAGTGTAAACATTCTTTTTGTTTTATTCTGTTATCTTGATGTATATTGAACTGTTTCGTGGTATTTTTTATGAAGAGCAGTGAAACATAGATGAGTTATACTTCAATAATTGATACTTACCAGCATTTATTTTCTTTTTATGCTAAGGATACATTATTTGGTATTATAACCCAGAGATTCAAATTGTATTAAATGCCAGTGTCCACATAGTCTCAGAGTTGACAGTATACTCATATGCTTTTGACTGTAATTATTGTACATTATAGCATTTACACTTTACAGACCTTGTATAACTCTGAATTAGGTGGCTATACCAGTTGGTTATTTTTCTGTTTTATATAATCTAGTATTCAGAGTTGGAAGGGGCACCTAGGCAAAGGGAAGTATCAATATGAAGTATGTGTGAGTTTTGATAGGTGCAGAGGAATGTGTTTAGGATGGCATATAGAAAGTTTCCCACGTGGCAAGCATTAGAGTTGATATGTAGGCCTTTGCATGGGCTGTAGCTTGGTTCAGCATGGCTGAGGTGTGGTCTGTCATGGCTGAGGCCTTGTCCATCATGGCTAAAGCTGGCCATGCCAGGTAAGTTTGTTCCTGCTGTTGAGTTGATGGGTCCATAGACAGAAGGGTTTGATGTCTCAAGTACTGATTCCAAGAAGAAATTAGAATCTTGATCTATAGAGCCGAACTTGTGGTATTCAGATGGTGATAAGAAAACAAAGGATGGTGCCATTATGAAAAGAATGTTGAGATGGGTGCAGAAGGATAAGTTTGGAACTCCATTCTCACCCTACACATTCATAGTCCCCCCCCCCTCCCCTCCCCAACTCACTCTTCCTCCTTACCAATTCACTGTGAAAAATTGAATTCATCATTTTTTCTCTTTTTCAGTAAGCCGAAATAGCATTACAGATATTTCTTTAGAGCACTTCACATGGATAAAAGAACCATTAGGTGTCAGCAAAGAATATGAACAGATTCGTCATGCTTCAAAATATGTGGTAAGTTATGATGTAAAGTTTTGTTTCTTAAGAAAGGTTGATTGTATGAAGAAACATAACAGGGGTGGACTTAGGGTTACTAAAAGGTGCAACAGGAAGGGTAAAAAAAAAAAAAAAAAAAAAAAAAAAAAAAAAAAAAAAAAAAAAAAAGAAAAAAAAAAAAAAAAAAAAAAAAAAAAAAAAAAAAAAAAAAAAAAAAAAAAAAAAAACAGTTGCCTTGTTTTTAGGATATACTGTCATAGTGTCATAGGGGTGAAAAATCAAAGGAAAGTTATTATGACAGAAGTTGGTTGAAATACTTTTAGTTAGAGAGTGGAAAGATCTATCAGTTGGAGAAGAGGAGGGGTTGCTTTGCTTCCTTTGGAATGCTTTGCCTTTGGAATAACATATTTGCAATGAATCGGATAGAGTTGAAAGCTGAACAGGAGTTAGAAGATGAGTATTTCCAAGTTCAGTGTGCCAGGTCCCTTGCCCGAATTGCTTCTGATTGGGAATGGATGAATCATGGATTGGAAGAACAGATAGCCAAGAATCACTGATATATAGTCAGTAGAGATAGCATTATCTGAGGAAAGGCAGTAATTTTCTCATGGGAAGTCAGAAAAGAATTTTGGGGGGTTAACATAGTCATTGCTACTGAATTGTTAGATTTGACATTTAGAGGTGGCAGCTGAAGGAGGAGTTGGATTTAGTTAGAATACATTTATAAATGTGTTGTTAGATGAACCAGTAGGTAAGGAGATGGTGTAACCATAGCATGAAGGACTGAACATGAAGAACAGATCCAGAGGGACGGGAAAGTGGTTGTGATGGTGTGGAATATGGCTAGGGTGGTTGATAATTTGCTCCAGATCATTAAGAATGAAAATGTAAGGGAGTCATTTCCTCCCAGCATCTGTCTAGGAGGATTTTATTTATTCTCTATGTTGGCCACTGAAATCTCACTAGCAGAAAACCTCGAGTTGTGGGTGAAAATATAACTGTAAATGTATTTATGTTTTGAAAGTAATAATTGTTGTATGATTCAAGTTCTAGCCATGAGAATGTCACTTGCGCATAATCAGTATGTCTATAACAAATCATCAGATGTTTACTTTAATCTGGGGACAACTGTGGGAGGAGTTGATTACACAGTAAGGGTACTATACTAAACAATATGGTTGGAAAATTACTTGACTTTAACATATAATTTTTGTGAAAATTCATTCATGGCTAAAATATTTTCACCTATACATCTTTAGTCATCTTCAGTATGTACATACAAAACCTGTAAAGTTTCAATTTACTTCATTGTTAATTGTGAAATGAGTTGCTTACAAACAAATTTTGTTGTACAGTACAGTACTTGATGATACAGATGAAGACCAAAAATGACTAGTTCAGATCATTCTAATTTTTCTGTAAACTAGTTTATGGTTACCATTATGCCACATACACATCCCCAGTATGTAGGCAAAAAATCTGCATGGTTTTTCTTCATTCCATTGATAAGTATAAAAGAAGCTGATAACTCATACTACATACCCCTAGTTAGGACAAACACACACATGGTGCATGAACTCACATATGGACAAGGGTTAGGTGATACTTAAACCACTTGCTTTGTAATTTATGCATATAGTCTTTGAACTGTTAGATGTATCAGATTCTGGAAGTAGTGTTGTACCATGCTATATTGTACACTGGTTAAACATGAGTCTCATTCAATGGAATTACTATTAGTTCTCTTGCAGTGGTAAATACTTTCTACAGAATGTTAGAGAGGTTAAAACTGGCTAGAGTTGGGAGTGTGGAAATCAGGAGGTAAAGTATTATAATGGCATTGTTTAATATGTTTAAAGATGAGACAATAAAGTGGAATGAACTTACAGAAATAATGTCTGATGAGATAGACTGAGAGGGGTGTACCCACGTTGGATGAGTAAGCATAGATAGAGAAGAAGCTAAGTTTGTGTTACAGGAGTACATATTTGATGGAGAAGTCTGCAATGATAAGTAAAGGTTATAGTGTGGGGAACAGATTTTGCATAAGTGTGCTTACTACATAGTAGAAAATGTGTACAATATTGGTCAGATGATTTTGATTAGGTTCATTTAACTATAAAATTTCTGGTAACAAAGTATATTTTACATTCTCCTAACAGAAAACTAGCACAACAAATGCCACTCCAACTCCTCCTATTGTACCTAAGCCAGCACCACCAGAAGTCCCAGCTGAGACAGAAGTGCAGATACCAAGGAAAAGAGGAAGGGGAAGACCTCCAAAAAATCCTGGTGAACAGCCAGTAAAACGAGCTAGAATGAAGATAACTCCTATTGTAAGATTATTTTATATTATTTATTAATTTGGAAACTGTTTCTCATGAAAGGCTTACATAGTAATTTTTAGCATGTTATAATTGAAGTAAGTTTTAAATTTTGATTGTCATATACACTTATACATTGTATTACACTTATACATGTAAGATTTTACAAGTCATAGGAATAGTACTTTGTAAGTACAGTAAAAGCCCATAGGACACACATCCTGGGTGCACGTGCTGCCTTATTGTGGTATCTGAAATAAGAGAGCTGAGTCACAGGGAAAGGTTAGAGGCTCTAAACTTGCCTATAATGGTAAAGTGCAGAGTAAGGGGAGATTTAATCTTTCAGTTTCTAAGCCAGTTTGACAGTCATCAGGGATGGTTCTTGAAATACAGAGGTGAAACAATTGGAGTCTGTAATAAGGAACTTGACAAAAAAAATGTAAAGAAATTGCTCTGTTGTGGATGAATGGAATAAGCTAAGTGCCTAGACCTGTTATGGTAAGTACAGTGATTGTTAATCCTAGCAACCCTAAGAAAGAGCAAGGAGGAGTCAACAAGTTGGTATTACCTTTTCTCCTAACCGTTGTAGGATGGAACTAGAGTCTACAGTGTGAACCTGGTTTCCTGTGTGGAAGAGCAACATGTGCCATTTCTCAGCTCATACTAAGCACAGGAGAATAATTTTTTATCTGTCTTTTGGGGAAATAACATAATACAGGGAAACCCTTTTATAATGTACTAAAGGATATTGAAATTCATCCTCTAATGAAGTCATTGAACCACATCAGGCTAAGGTTGGGATCTAATGGAACATTCTGTGATAGTCCTTTACATTGCATATTCATCATGGTAAAATAAGGACCCATCACACTGAGTTTGGGATGTAGCAGAATAGTCCTTTAGCTCCCAACCTCAGTCTGGGATGCTTGACCTCTAGCTAAGACACTGAATGTAAGAACATGTGACAGCTTGTTGTACATCACCTTGATGTAAGTTTTTCTTCATTTTATTCACATATGTGGACTCCCGTGGTGTAGCGTTTAATGATCCTGACTGTGATGCATTCATGAGCTGCCCAGAGTCAAGTGCATAGGTTTAAATCCTGGTTGCGGCAGTTGGTCCACAGTCAACCCAGCTGTTCATCCACCCCTACGGGGTGATTTATAGAATGGGTACCTGGCTTAGGCTGTGGTATTTATATGTTATGGCCTTAGCTGCCTGTGCTGTCTCAGCTAAAAAGAAAAGAAAAAAATATATAATGTTGTTCTTGCACATACATGTAGCTTTATACAAATTAACAATTTAATGAAGTACTGTATTTTGTACCTTTACATCTGCATAAAGAATGAAAGTAGATCAAGACGAAACAAGATTTTGCTGGTCATTGTGTTGTAGATAAGTACAAGCCTGGCAAGACAAGGACAAACTAGGTGTCTAATATTTTAAAGATTTTAATACCGTAAGAAGAGTAAATGTTTATCAGTCACATATTAAGATGATCATACAGTGTATCTTTTGTTTTAATATGTTTGATATCATTGGACTTCTGTTTAATGATTTTTTTTTTATTTTTTATTTATCTATTTTTTTTTTTTTTTTTTTTTGTGCCTCTGTATCCCCAGACATATGTGTATGATGTTAAACATATTATTACTTGAGGTGACACCTGGGAACATCATGATTTTTATTTAGAAAAGTAACTTGGTTATGGATGTATAGAAGAGATAGACTTCCGTATCTCCATTGTATGCTACACAGATTTCACCTTATGATGTCCCTTTTCCCAAGAATGTAATTTTACTATTTGACCTTATTTTCACTTGGCATATATAGCATACAAAAAGCAGGAGTTTCCCTGCAGGAACTCCAAGGCTTTATCTACATGACTTGTGGAACTTCCTCATCTTTATTATTCTACAGGTGCCACTGAGTCTGAAGAAGGAGAGAGAACCTAGCTTGGGTACCAAGAGTGTTTCTCCTCAGACTTCTGTGTCAATAAGGACTTTAGGTGTACAGAAAACTCACCCTCTCACATCCCCTGTCACACCATCAACTGCTATAAGATCTCCAGTGAACAAAAATTGGAAACCTGGTATGCAGTTTAAAAATTTTTTTTCATGAATACTTTTTTTTGTTTTGATGAAGTCTGTAATCTTTTGCAGAAAAAATATTAAGAAAAGTCAGCCTTGCATATATATATATATATATATATATATATTGATGATAATAATGGTTGTGAAATTATGTTTTTTATTTATTTATTTTTGTGTATGCATTTGTGTGGAAATGATTGCTCTAAATACTGTATAGGCCAAACAGTAAATCTTACAGTAAATCTTACACCAGCATTCCCATTACATTGAGTTTGTTTATTACTGTTATGAATATTTAGTGTACTGCTGTATGTGAGAGAATAAAAATTAATGTTATTAGGTGTGAAGAGGAAGCCTTGCTGAACTTGAGATGTGTGATATGGCCAGATAATGGAGAGGAAAGGTTCTTGTGCACTTTAAACCATAACACTCTCCTGTAGACCCAAAAATGGATTTTTAGTCAATTTTTAAAGCTGTTGTTACTTATTACATCTAATGTATGCCCTGTGTAAATTTTCTATATTACATCCAGTTTATGCGAGTGTAAGTATTTTGTGTGCCAGAGTGTTAGATTTAGTGGTATTTCTTCAGATATCTCTTTCTAATTGTCTTCTGTTTTCATGTGTTCAGTTCAAACCACCTCACTTCATCCCTGGAATAACCATATCCTCCACTGTGTCCAGGAAACCCCCATATAATCAGCATCACGTCATCATCTTATTATCTTACTTTTGTTCTCTATCTGTATGTCTTTATCTCTGATGCCCATTCCTTCTGGGAATACCCTCAAGGGGGTGGCCACAAAAAGAGTCTCCACAACTGGTAAACTAGTGCCACTTCTTTTGTTCACATTTACTTTCAACTCCCTTTCATGCACTCTCCTAAACCAGACTCCGGAGTGTCTCCCCAGATTTTGGCTCGAGCTACATCATCTGCAAAATGTAACTTTTTTCTCTCCCTTGTCTCCACCTCCATTATGCGATAGACCTGCCGTTCACTCTCAGACTTTTCCATTCACATTCCTCTCCATGTAATCCATAAACAGTTTTGATAACCATAGTGACATCGTATATCTTTGAAGCCAACCCATCTTTACCAAGAACTATTGGTTTACAAAAATGTGTACCAAATGAGCTGGTTTCCTCATGATAAGAAGATATTCTTGAACAGAATTTTTGATGTAAAGGCAATGCATGTAAAATATTGAATAGTTAATGACCTTGCAGGTATGGTCAGACCATGATTTTATGAATAATTTTGTTAATAGCTCTTGTAACTACTTTTTTATTTCTCAACCTGCAGCAATAACACTGGAAAGCCCAATAACTGTAAGCAGTAGTATGAGTGAAAAACCAGTTCAGCCAGCACTTGTGAAGACAGATGTGACTGCTAATAAAACTCCAAAGAACCACATTGTGTACACTACAAAAATATGTAATGAACCAACTGTTTCTCCCAGAATTCTAACACCAATGTAAGTATGTCATTTTGAATTTAGTATATCCCCAATTAAATATACCTATTAAGTACTACAACTGTATATGTAAATTCCTTTAGTCTTTGAAAGCATTGTAACACTGTGTTATCTTCGTCAGTTTTGATACCTAATGTAAACTTATTGAGCATCATCTTTGAGGTGTGATGCAAAGATATACAAGATGAGAAATGGACAGATGTATATGTGAGAGACCAAGTGTTGTATATACAACATGCATAGGTGATTCAAGATTTTTGTCTTATAAACTAGATAGTATCTCATATGCAGATTATTCTCAAGTTTAGAATGGCAAAAACTTTTTGTAATTAATGGATTTGTAAACCTTAATTAGTAAAGATATACAAGTATATACTTTTTGATCAAAAAGGTGTTGTTACTGGACTTTGCCTTCAACTAGTAATGCCAAATCATCTTTGGCGAGGCTCTCTGATCATTAGTGGATGTAAAAGGGTGCAGTCTCATTGAGGACCTTCTTACTCCAGAGTTGTCCATCATTTCCATGCTCCTGCATGAGGTGCAACCTCAAAGCTGTAGGAGCCCCATAAAAGGGGTCATGGGATTGTATATAATAATGATGAGATTTAAAGTACTATTATTTGTGTAATTTTTGCAATGTACAAAATTAAATTTTTTGGCTTTATTATGTTATTCATAGTTTTGATGTATTTTTTGCTGTGATATGATATTTTTAACATTATGGTAGCTGCATGGTAAGGCTCCTCTATGCAGTTGTGGTAGGCATTGCTGACTACTAAACTCCAGGCTATGTTTCAATCCCTGGTGCAGACAGACAGCACCCAGGTCACCCAGCTGTTTATCCTTCTTCTAGTTGATAGATGAATGGGCACTAACTTCAGTTAGGGTAAAACACTACAGCTGTGACAGGCCTTGCCAGCCAACAGTTCGTAACTCAGCTCAAGTTAACTCTGTGATGTCCATGTTTTGGCTACTGGCACATATTGACAGGCCGGTTAACCTGCCATAGGTTAGTAGGTTATGACCGTAGTTTTAGTTGCAGTAGATCAGCTGGTTGTGGGTTACCATTGAGGCCCTATCTTGAAAGGCATAAAGGCATTGTTTTCTTTCTTTCATTGATGATTTTTTTTGTTTATGTCAGTTCACATAGTTACATCCTGTTGGTGATCTGCCACATATTCTAAAACTGTGTTCTTTAAAATTTCTCTCAGTCTTGCTTTCTGTTTTATTCTATTATTGTTGTCTTTTAGAGTCCCTTTTTTTGCCTTTGTTATTGTACTCTCATTCCTTGTGTATCTTTGCAGAAGTAGTCATGTCTTTCATTTATTCTTATTTCTTAGTGGAAGTGACAGCTGATTTACTCATTTATTGTTCAAATCAACATAAGGATTATTATGTAAGATTTTTTATCTTTACTGCTGGGTCTTTAAATTTAAAGTTGTGGGATTGGTTGTTAGTGGAATTATATGAGAAAATTCAGCATTTCACCTGACTTATAGTGTGGTAAGAGTTATACATGATTTAGGGAGATAATGATAATACTCAAAAGTATATAAACATGAAATAAACGTAGATTAATCAATCCTTCCAGGCTGTCTGGTGAGGCTCGTCAGCGAACTTTTCACTGCACGGGTCATTGCCCTCTAGGTGGTGGGATGGTACCATGCCTGCAGTGTGTCAAATGCTTGTGCCTCTTTCATCCAGAGTGTACCTATATGCCACCTTCCACAGTTAATGTCATTCAGGCTGGAGCAGCAAAGTTTCTCTGTCCTGTGAGTGGTACTTTCTTGTACATTTGTTATAAAAAACTATTTTTGCCTGTCACCTTGCTACAAGGAGGCAAACTGGATGTTACATTTGATGGTAGTACAAAAATTGGAACAGTAAACATATGTGCCACTCAGGAGGAATTTTGAAAGCTTAAGAGTTGACTGTAATGTTTCCTCCTCTTTTGGTTATCCTTACTACCTCTTGAAAAGAATCTCTGGACAATTGTCTTATTTACTGGGTTCCTCAGACCTTCGTAGATTGTCCCAAGCATTTATAAATTTTTTGTTTTGACTGCAAATCATAGAAAACAAATCCATTTGAAATATGCTTCTTGGCAGAGTTGTGCATTATTTCTTACAGGTTGAAATTCTTTTATGAACTAATCAAATTAGATACTTCCAGTCTTTTTTTGACAAACTCATTTGCTGTAACACTATTTTGAAGTAATCAGAATCAATGATGAATAACATACATCTGTTTTTTATGGACAACTAATAGTTTTTCTCTTAATTCTGTATTCATAAATTGTTTTACTTCTTTTTTCTTGTACACCTACTAGAGTTGATGCTATTTATAGATGATTTGTTTCTCCATAGAATTGTTATCGTGAGAACAAGGAAAATGTTGGAGCTAAGAAATGGGAGCCACCTAAACCCTACGAACCCCTGGCTTATGACCCTTCATCCGAAGACTCAGAAAACGAGGTTGAAAAAATACATAAAGCTAAATCAGTGTCAAATTATGCAAGAGTTACCCTTCAGCCAGAACCGCCCCTCACACCCCCGAGCTCACCTCCACCAGATTATAAAAGGTACATAACTCATGTTTTGGATGTGAGATTGTGATGGCAAAATCTCTCTTAAAAGGTGAAAATGCTCTATGATTTTATTCCTGGTCGAACTTGTTTGTGTGGCAGGATAGTATATCTTTGCGCATATTTTATCCTTAGAAAGATGGAGTTATAATTATTTCTTTTTTCAGTCAGTTGGATGCAGCAGCCAAGACATTAAGTGGACCAAAGGTGCAAACTATAGTAACCATATCTAAAGCTGCTGAAGCTTCAACAGTGGTAACTCATAGTCAGTCTGCACAACTAGGTGAGAAGTAATAGAGTACAGTGCTAAAATTATACATTTCCAACTTTTTTTTTTTTTACTTAATTGCTTCTTCTTAGTGAGATAGCACCATGAACAAAAAAAACTGTGGCCTCATATGCACACAGTCACTCCCAATCTTTCATGTATGATGCACTGAAACCAGCACACTGCCATCCATAGCCAAACCACATAGACTGTTCCATGGTTTACTTTGTTCCACATGCCCTGGTATATCCTACTGACAGTATGTCTCCTCTGATATACCACTTTGATCCAGTTCATTCTATCCCATGAATGCCTTTCATCCTACAGCATCTTTAGGCCCTGATACTTCAAGCTTCTTTCACTTCATCCTTGCATCTCTTTCTTTGTCTTCCCCTGCCCCTTACTCTGTTCACTAATGACACTGATTTTCTTAGTCAGTCTTTCTTTGCTTATCCTTTTCTTATTCCCAGATCACATCAGCATACCTTGGTCAGCTGTGTCAGTCACTTTAAACTTATGACCACCTTTCTCTCTTGGTACTGGGAGAGGTTGGTGATAAGAGCAGAGTGAGTCAACACTTCAGTGGCTGTATTTTATTCCTTTGGCCCTGGTGACTGTCAGTTCTTTCTACTTCACTTACACTTGGGCTGCTAGCTAGCTTTCATTCCATAAATATAAAATCTCTCCATCTTACACATAACACTTAACATTACAAAGTGCACATGCCTAATTCTCTATAACTATAGATTTTACTGTGGTGAGAGCTGTATGCTAACCCTGCTCTTTGGTCAAATCTTGTTATAAGTGCATGTAAGTACAATGTCAATCTTTATTTAATCATCCTTCCTCATACTACATGTCCCCATGCATTTAATTTCCAAAACAAATACTCTCTTTGTTTCTTTACATTTAGGATCCAAGCCTCAAATCCATACAACACTGTTGGGACTACTGTACAGACAACTATAAATATCTTTACCCTAAAAAATACTGACATCTTCCTCAAGCCTCTTAACCAAAAAATACAGTGCATGTCAGGGACATGAGGGTAGAAAAAATCATGAAAACTTGTGAGGAATACCACATGTAGAGAGTTAATGTTCTTGGACAAAAGCTCTCTCTCCACCCTGTGACTCACTTCAGCATCCAATTCCAGCTACCTAAACCAATCCACTTCCTCCAAGTTCTTTATGTTCATACTTAACAGACCATCTTTTCTCATCCCCTTGATTCACCACATCACCTTACTTTTGTGCACATTTACTTTCAGTTTATTTCCTTCACACACTGTCCCAGACTTTTCCACCAGCTTCTAGAGTTTCTCTCTCAAGTGTGCAACCAGGGTCATGTCATCTACAAACAGCAACTGATTCAATTCCCATGCATTTACCTCATCCATAAACAGATTAAAGAACCATTGTATTATCACACATCCTTGATGCAGATTTACCTTCACCTGAACTACTCAGTCTCCTCCCTTCCTGCTTGCACATATGCTTTACCTTTCCTGCAAAAACTCATTGTATTAAATAACTTTACATTTACCTCATTTTTATATTATTCTAATGTTGAGGGAATGGTTAGATGGAAAAAACAATGAGCACATTATAGGGGATGATGGTAAGGATAGTAACTTTATACAGTGAGTGTGGAGTGAGAAGTTCTTTGATGAGACTACTTTTACTGATCCATCTTTGCCAACAGTGACTTTTCACTTGTGGTGTAATATTTAGAAGGCAGGATCCAGTAACACCTATAGGCATATAAAAGGTTAAACACAGCATATATGTACAATAATGTTAGAAAATGGGGCTGCTAGAGTGTAAAGCTTTCTTCCTGTAATATATGGTACATATAGTGGTGCACAAAAGTAATGTAATGCATTGTTAAATTATAATGGTGCTGTACCTCCTGCCAAGGGCTTTTTATCTAAGTAGCTTTTGGACTTCCCTCAATTTACCAAAATATCCTGCAAGTTGGAGTGACGAGACTTGTCTTGCTGACCCCATTATAAATTTCTAATAGGGATAATCCTTGGGCTTTTCATCTTCCTTGACCTCAATGTAGAGATAAATATCCCTGGGTACATAACACATTGTTATGTTATAAAGCCATAACTGGTCAAGATATTGTTAGGCAATCTTAGTGAGTTAAGTTTAACAAAATTCAGGATGTAGGAATGGTACTTGTCCATGTTGAGTCATGCAGGTATGTTATGAAGGTGAATGTTGATTGAAAGTTAATTTTTTCTTGGGCAACTCCCCCATACACAGTAGGTGTAAACAGCTGAGTAACTTTGCATTTGGTTGCCATTGCACAAGCTCTTTTGATTACTGTTTATGAGTGATATCTTGGTTCTGATTTGTGCCATTGATAGGATCTGGTCCAACCACTGTGATGAGCAGCAGTGCTGGTATTGCGGGAGGAGTTTATCCAAGTTTGGGTGGGAACCATCTGCTTCAGGTACAGGCACCAGGATCTAATGCCCCACGGTTCCTCCTTGTACGTCCAGGAAGCAGTGGTGAGATGCCTCCAGTTCACAGTGGGACTCATTTAGGAATGCCCAGAGGGATATTGCTCCCCAGCAGTCTTGTTGGTGGACAGATGCCGTTCATGATGTCTGGATCATCGCCTCAGCAGCAGCAGCAGCATACACCACCACCATTTGTATTCCCTGGTTCCATGCAGCAACAACAACAACAACAACAACAGCAGCAGCAGCAGCAGCAGCAGCAAGTTCCCACCCCAGTTATGCTGTCTGGGAGCTTACAGCAACAGCAGCAGGTTCCTACTTCTCTCATGTTGTCTGGCTCAACACAAACACAGCAACAGCAGCTTGTATCCCCTGTCATGCTGTCTGTCCCTGCCTCTTTATATCAGCAACAAGTTGCTGCCATGATCCAGCAGGCAACACCCATGATGCAGCAGGCACAAGAAAAGCAGCACATATCAACTCCAAAAGTAAGGATCTCACAGTATCTTGCTTAGAGAAAATCCCTTAGCTTTTACAGTTAAATATATTGATATTTCTTTAAAATATGTTTTACATTTGAAAGATTCTGTAATTAATCTGAATGACACATGAATAATTTTCTTTTTGTCATAATACATCACTCATTCACTTATCATGGATAAGCTTTTGTTAGAAAGTGGTCAGATGGGGAAGTGATATCAGACAGAAGTGAGATGAAGAGGTGTTGTGTGTATTTTAAAGGATTTTGAATATGTTTGACAAAAGAGTGGCAAATGTGGGATGTTTGGGTTGTGGATTTATGTGAGGTGAGAGTCTTGGCAAGTAGACTGGTAAAATGAGAGGTGGTGGTGAAGGCCTTGTGTAAGATGAAATGTGGTAAGGTGGCCAGAGTGGATAGGATTACAGTTGAATTTCTCAGGAAAGGATGTGATTGTGCTGTTGATTGGTTACTTAGGATTTTCAGTGGGTGTATGGCTCATGGTGAGATGTCTGAGGATTGGCAGAATGCCTGTATAATGCCATTGTACATAGGTAAGTGGGACAGAAGTGAATCTTCAAATAACAGAGATGTTAGTTTCTTTAGTGAACATGGTAAGTTGTGTGGGAAAAGTTGGTGGCATTCACAGAGCTTCAAATCAGGGAGGAACAATGTGGTTTCGGTAGTGGTGGAGGATATGTAAATCAGGTGTTTGCTTTGAAAAATGTGTGTGAGAAATACTTAGAGAAACAAAGAATTTGTATGTGGCATTTATGGATTTAGATAAAGCATATGAAAAAGTTGATAAAGATGGCCTTTGGAAGGTGTTATGAAAAGATAGTATGGGGCGATTTTTTTCTAAAATATCCCTGTTCCTTTATGCTCTGCACCATTCTAAACCATTCATCAACCATGCCATTAACTTCCTTGATTGCTTCCTCCCTAAATTGATGATGTAGACAGTAAACATTTCTTGGAAAGATAAAGGGATAGAACAATTGAAGGACAAAATGTGAAATTAAGTAAGAAATGAGTAAAAATTTAAGATGTAAATAAGTAGATTAAGGTAAATGACGGGGTACTGGGTAGCGGCCGCCATTTTGTGACGACCGCCATTTCGTGACATCGGATCTCGTCACGCGCCTAGCGCAGCCGCCCCCCCCCCCCATTCCCCTCCCCACACACACACACACACACAGCCGAGAGCTCCGCGATGATCGCCCACGACCTGTACTAAACTCTGACCCACTCCTCTCCTCCCTTTGGTCTAAGGGGAAATTTTAGGCAGTGAGGGATTATAAAGATTCTGAGAGAGGGAGAATATAGATGAACTTAAGATATACAGAGAGGAGGAACAAATGGTAACATTGATGATGAAGGTGGAAAAGG
>JAYMFT010393848.1:0-34850 GCA_038088735.1 Panulirus argus
ATTCTTGTCGTATTAGCTTTGTGCAACTGTTTTGTATTATTATTCTTTTATTTTCGGTTGTTGTACAATTCATGTTTGTTTTGCTTTGTATATTTTAGGTTCCATGCTCTATGAGTTTGTTTTTAAAAATAAATGGGAATGTTTAAGGGTGTGCATAGAAATCTGTGCTTTCATTAGAAATGGCTTTGTGGCTTTGGCTTAAGCAGACATTCTGTTGCTCATCTGGCAATAGAAGGCCACATAGGTGTGTGTCTGTGTTTCTGTGTATGTGTGTGTCTGTGTGTCATAGAGCTCAGCACCTTAACCCTTTATATATCTATAATTCCACTTGTATCTACATGGAACCAGAGGTTCCCTAACTACATGGGAGTATGTAAGAAACAGCTAACAGAAGAACTGAAGGTCCTTGGAAAGCAGTTGGCCTAAGGACAATAACTCTATACTTCTCTCTCCTGGTGGTCATTGAGACTTGATAGCAAAGCAGGAGGCCCCTTCCCTCCCCCACCACTCCTTCCAGCCACAAAATCCAACAGGAAATGCTAAGAAGAACGTCTGTATTTAAATATAGGGTATACTACCATGGAAATTTTATAGGAAAGTGCAGATTGGAGATTATGCATAAAATACCGCTGCAGCTGTAAACTTTGGGAAGGAAACTAAAACCTTCACTTAGAGAGAAATAATTTTGTGATTACTAAGTTTGAATGGGTATATTTTCTTCTTAATTAGGCATAATTAGAGATAATTGACTTTGTTAAAGTATTTGTCTAGCCTTGGATGAAAGGTATCGATGCGCCGTCATACACACATACAACCAGTACAGCAGCATACACTGTGGGAGGACTGGTGATGTACTATACATCGCTACAGGGCAGAAGGTGTGGCCTTATATCTTGGTGTGTTTCAAGGTGTGCACGCACAGCTGCCAGTCATGTACGCCCGTCTCGCTTGCAAAGATGTTATTTTGATGCTTCTTTTACGTTTTGTTAAAAACTGTAGTTGTTATTATTATTATTATTATTATAATTATTATTATTATTATTATTAATAGCATTTTTATTTATCATTTTCTTTTCATTTATCTTACTTTTAGTTCATATTAGTTGATATTGATAATAATTAACATATTATTATTGTTACTATTATTATTATTATTATTATTATTATTTCGTCGTTGATTGAGCAAGTGACCATTCTCTTCTTGTCTGAGGAAGTAAGCTTACATTGCTTGGAGAAGCTGATCGGCTTAAGACCGCTGCTGATAAGCTTAATTCAGCTTGTCTTGCTACTGGATGCCGCACAGCTTAAATTCTGCTTAGAGCTGCCTGGTCAGCTGCAAGTCACCCATTCCTTAAGCTACTGGTAAGCTTAAACTCAGCTCATCTGACTGCAAGTTGTGGAAGATCAGTTAATAAGCAAGCTTGAGCTGTGTAGAGGTCGCTGTAGGGGTAGTGATAGGGATCATACATCTACCTCATCCACTGGTAGTGAGATGGATGAGCGTCCCCCCCCCAACCCCGTCCCTCCGTCTCACCCGCTGGTCGTGAGGGATGGATGAAGTCCTCATCCAACCCTCACACCTTGATGGTGTGGTCAATGATGGTCATCCACCTACTTCACTCGCTGGTCGTGAGGGTTGGATGAGGTCCTCATCCAACCCTCACACCTTGATGGTGTGGTCAAGGGTTTTGGTGTCGGGGTGTCGGTCATCCAGCCACCTCACCGGCTGGAAGTGAGGGTTGGATGAGATCCCCTTCCCCTGCCTCACAAGATCCTCACTCTCCCGAAACCTCCTCCTTTTCCTCGCCTCTTCAGAAGCCAGCGTCCATAACGTCCTCGATCTCGACCTTCGTCATCGTGGACTCGTGGAGGAACCGCGTTTGCCGGCGCCACACCAGGGCCAGGCTCCACTCCCTGGGCTCCTCTCCTCCCGGAGCCCCGAACCCCCTGCAGGTCTGGAGAGAGAGAGAGAGAGTGTGTGTGACTGAATGAACACCTGTTGATAACTTGAATCTTTTCAAAGTTATTGTATCATTTGTTTCATGATTTGGACCTCTAGGTCATACTAGGGTCATGTGGTGGCCACCTTGCAGAAATCATGCATTTTGGGATAGTCCCAGGTCCCTGGCTGGTCCTTTCTGGCACCGAATATGTAAAAGATTCATCTGGTGAATGATTAAGTCTTTTAAAGTCACTCTTACTCAGGACGAAGGTCCATTTCGGACCAATGAACGAGATATTGTGGGTCTCAAAGACCATTCCTAAATATCCCTCAGTCTTCAGAACCTAAGTCTTCCTTATACTGAACCTTTTTAAGGTTAAAGTCTTTCATACTAAGTCCTATGGTCACCATACCTTGCCTCTCCTACCACCACCACCGCCACGACCACGCCTCTGATTGACTCGCCCGTTCCTGCAGGTGATCGCCCGCGGGATGGGCCTGCAGATGGGAGTCGTGGGCCGGAGGGCGAGGTTCTCGCTCTACCTGAGCAGCCCGACGGGACTCGACCTGACGGTGGAGGTCAAGAACAACGCCGGGGACTACTGCAGCCACAGGATCACCAACCGCTCCCCGTCGAGGACCGGCTCCCTCTCCAAGGAGAAGCTCAAGGTACTAGCGTGTGTGTGCCAGGGGGAGAGAGAGAGATTCAGTGGCTCGATTAACCATGACCCACTCTTAACCTATAATGACCATTCTGACCCGCCGTTGGAGCTAAACATTTTGAAACATTAAAGAAATAAAACGAAGGTTCCCCAGTCATTCCTTTTTTGTAATTATTTTGCATTCTTTTAATAATGGATCGTTATTTTTTCCTCTTTCCTTCCTTCTTCATTATGTCCTCTTCTGTGTCTTTCTATTTCGTCTCCCTTTCCCCCCTTCTCTCTCTCTCTCTCTCTCTCTCTCTGTCTATCTATCTATCTATCTCAGGCCCGTCACAACATCCCGCTGGAGTACAGCGTGGCCGGATGTGAGGTCCGCGTGGCCTGGATCCCCCTCCAGCAAGCCCACCACACCCTCTCCATCATCTGGCAGGGCCAGCACGTCGTCGGATCGCCCTACAAGGTCCTGGTGGACGACTCCCAGGTGAGAAGAGGGGCGGCCACTCCGGTTTTTCTCTCCACCACCCACCTCCCTCCTCCTCCTGCTGATTGTGCAGGAGGAGGAGGGAGGTGGGTGGTGGAGAGAAAAACCGGAGTGGCAGCCTTTCTGTCGTATGGTTGAAAATAGCTTAAATTTGAAAATGTTTTATTTGAAAATTGGTCAAATTTGAAAATTGGTCACATCTGAAAATAGGTCAAATTTGAAAAATAGTGAAGCAACGGTTGTCTTCATGTTCCCACCAGCACAACTCCCCGGTCCGCAAGTGTCGCATCCTGCGCCCCCTCTTGGACAGCGACACCGAGTCCGAGCAGGACTCCTTCTGCACCCCGCGCACCTCCGCCGTCAGCAGGAGCGACTCCCTCAACAAGGGGGACGCGGCGGGTCTAGCATCCTTCAGGGCTGAGCTGGGCGCCCGCAGGTACAAGGCTGCCGCCCTCGGCACTGGTGTTCCTCATGGGTTAAAAACAGCAAGGAACACTGAGGGCAAGACCTAGAAATTCCCTCTCAGTTTCGACAGTGTCTTCCTCAGGAGAATGATGACCACTCCTGAAGAAGACTTGGTCGAAACTCGTTGGGAAGAATGAACTCCAAGCTCTCGCTTCCAGTTCTCTTTGCTACATTTAACACATTTGTCGCTTTGAGTAACGCTCAGTGATCCTCATCTTCACATGCTGCACTCTTCCTGCACAACAGTGTCTGTACTTTGTATATTTGACGTTATGTTTGATGTTTGACGTATCATACGGATTCTGGGCTAATTACTCTAAGCAACTGGTAGCAGTTTTGTCCAACAGCTTGCGTACATACATGCGCTATTGACTTGGTTTGTGTAACTATCATTCTCTTGTGTATTTTTCTTTCTTCATCTTTGTACCTCTCGATCTCCAATGTATTTCCTTTAACTCGGCTGTTGCTTCTGACACTTTTCGTTTATTCTAAGACCCCCTAGTTTTATGAGACCACGAAGACTATAAGCTTAACCTAGGGTTTGATACTCCCAATACAAGGCCCTCATAGTCTAAAGTCTCGACAATCTAAGACCCCCAGCAATCTGAAGGTTCTAACTCAATCTTCAATTCCCTTACGACGTAAAGACCTTACAGTGGAATCTGAACCTACTAGAGACCCCATATCGAACACTCATGAAGCCTTGGACTGTACCACAAAGACCCCTCTATAATCTAAGACCACCCTATAACAAGGATGTCCTGACCTTCTACCAAAGACCTCAACAGACCAAAAAAACCCTTACAGTGAATTTAGATTTTAATTCAAGAACAACGTACCTCTTCCTTCCTGAACGCCTTTGACGTGCTCCTTGATCCCCTTCCCCCACCATGCCCACGACCTGACAAAGCGCCCCTCGAGATTAAGACCTCGTCATGCGTCATGCAGGTTCGTGAACATCCTTCGGCGTCGTGTTGTGCGGCGCATCGTGCATGTTGGTGGGGAGGATGTCGTGCTGCGGGGCGACGAGAGCATTGGTCGTTCTTCCAGAGCGCGACAGGTCAGACGACCCCTCTCTGTCGTAGGCCATAGTGTATGCTGCATTAGTTGTCTAGGTCCCAGTGGCATAACAGTTCCTGGCTCCTTGTCGTCTTTGCCTTCTTGTACAGTGTACTGATCCTTTTTGTCTAGTGCAGTTGCTCTGTTGAATGGTGTATTGCGCCCTGTTGTATAATGTATTGGTCTCTTGTGTGGTGTATTGGCTCTGTTGAATAGTGTACTGGCCTTATTAGTGTAGAGTGTTAATCCTTATTGCGTAATATAGTGACCCTTGTTGCATAGTGTATTGGTTCCTATTGAACAGTGCATTGGTCCCTGTTGCTTAAAGTCCTGGTCTCTGTTGTTCAGTGTCCTATGAATAGACTCTGATTTTCTTGGGATGTTCTGTTTTGTGTCCTTATTCCTGTTGCTTAAAGTCCAGCATCCCTTTAAACCCTGGAATCCCGTTGCCTAAAGTCGCAGTTTATGTTATTCAGATTCTTAGAGCCTGTTGATGAAAGTTCGGTCTCCTGTTGTCTCCTGAAGCCTCCGTCCTTTTGCTTAAAGTCCTATCATCTGTTGCTTAAAGTCCTGGATCCTCTTGCACAGCAGCGTAAGTCTCGTTTCTTATCCTTGGAGGATCCGTTCTTTGTCCCGTGCCCACTGCCAGACCTCTCTGGATCACATCCATTGCTTCATCCCGAGAGGTCACAGAGTCATAAATGTCCTTTGTACTTGGTAGATATACTTTCCGTAACGTCATCGTATTCAGTGAACACCACGGGTTAAACACAAACACTTTAATGAAGATATCATAATAAAATATTCTTTGCATATATGAATGATAATCTTTTACTTCATTGCCAGTTTGATCATATTTCCTCATATAATCTTGAGGCCTTTTCCTTTCTCGGATGCATTCTCTGTTGCTCAGACTTTGTTAACTGTGAGTTCATATTCAAAATGTCTCTTCGGTTCTGAATCATTGCTTTTGTGAATACAAAAGGAAATCGTAAGGATGAAAATACAAAGTCAACACTAATTCTAGTACAGAAATGCTGCTTAGAATAAACCTGATACGTTTACATCAAGCCAGAGATTGTCTGTGATTTCTAAGTAATCGTGCAATGTCACGTATGGGTCTAAGTAGACCCATGAACTTAGATTTTACTGTTACCTCAGAGTGCCGTAAATGCTCCGAGGGGACTTGATATAAGTGACACTCAGCTCACGTTCCCTACAGGCGTTCCAGCGGATGAGGTCGCCGTCGTACGACAGCACGGAGGAGACCGACGACTTCCAGTCGTCCAGATTCTCTTCATCGGCCCTCAGTTCCAGGAGGGCTTCCCAGCAGGCAGACGGTAAAGTAGAGCTACAATATAGCCTTCATTCAGGCAACTCTGCAGACGAGAAGAAGCCACATACTCTCGACTGTGTAGCTCAAAGGCTTGAGGACGCCGTGGAAAATGGGAGGTCGGAGACGGAACGGATAATCGAAGACGCCGTTGGAAAGACGTGCGTTGAGGAATCGGCGTTGCCTTCTCATGTGACGCCGACCGGGCTCCAGCCTTCTCAAAATGGACAGTGTGTGGTTGAGGAAGCGCTGGACAGATCGAAATCTCATGAAGACAAAGAGGTCTCTGAAAGTGATGGAACGTGTTTTGATGCGGAAGGGCCAGACGTGCATGCAGCAGCTGATTACCCTAAATCAGTTGAAGGAGTAGTTCCAGCCGACTTGCAAGGGGAACCGAGAACTCTTGAATGTTCTGGAACAGTCGTGGGAGACCCTCCAGCTAACTCTCAGGACGAACGGAAATCTTGTGAATTTACTGGAACAGTCGAAGGAGACAATCCAGCTGACTTGCAAGAGGAACCGAAAACTCTTGATTGTACTGGAACAGCCGTGGGAGACCTTCCGACCGAGTTGAAGGACGAACGGAAAGCTTCTGAACTTACTGGAACAGTAGGAGACATTCCAACCGACTTGCAGAACGAATGGAAAACTTCTGAATTTACTGGAACAGTAGAAGGAGACATTCCACCTGACTTGCAAGATGAACCGAAGATGTCTGACTTTACTGAGACAGCTGAGGGAGACGTCATACCTAACTTGCAAGACGAGCAGATAGTGACCGCAGACAAAGCTGCCACTGAAGTTAACGCAGCGGATCGCAAATCTCAAATAAGTAGCCATGGAACGTTATCCAGAGACGAGACGGCAGGTTCGCCGGAGGACTTCGACGAGACCTGCAGTACCATCATGGACATGTGTGAATTTATCATCGAGCACAGCCCAAAGAAAGAAGCTCTCAAGACAGTCGAAGTCGCTTCGCGTATCATAGCTTACAGTTTCAATGATGCGTCTGATTCTAGTTCTCTCCCAACCACGGACACCAGTTCTCAAGGCCTGCCAGTCGAGGAGGACTTAAGCTACTTCAAGGACGAAGGAGAAGAAGAAGAGGACGACGAGGTGCTAGAATCTGTGGTGGACGAGCAGGGTACTGTCTTGAACGTCTCCTTTGGCAGCAGTAACCAGGATGATGCCGATGGGGAGAATACCGACACCTCAGAACCTCTAGAAGGATCCGAGGGGGTCGTGGCAACAACAGACAGTGTGGATGGGAAGGAAGAGGTTCGAATGAGCAGCCATGATCAGAGACCCTTGACTGTCCCGTCGCTGGTTGTTCACGAAGAGGTAGCCCCAAGCACAATGAAGTCGGATGCAGGAGAAGAAGACAGCAAGTCGGATCTATCTGTAACCGATCTCGAGGTCGCCACTGACATGGACTATCTTCATACGATCGAAGAGGAAACTGAGCCGAGCTCAATGGGAGATGATGATAGATGGGCCTCAGAACTGGAGCCTTGTGAGGAACTACCTGAAGAAAGTTTATATTCGTCGGAGACGATGGATAAGGTATCCGAGTCAGGTGGGGCCCAAGGGGCTGCTGTCTCCATAGAACCGTCCCTGAAAGTAGCCGAAGTGGTTAGTGATTTGCTTGGCCAGAGTGAGCTCATCTTGAGACCAGGCGAAAGAATGACGGAATCTAGTAAGGCAATGGCCGACGTTATACATTTGCTAGAACCATCTCAGGATATGGTCGAACCGTATGAGGAGAACGCTGAACTATCTGCTTCAGTGTTGGAACCATCCAGGCAAATAACTGGAGATACTAACTTGTTTGATCATTCTCACAGGCGGATTGAAACAGATGACGTGCGGGAGGAAATAATCCATCCTCATGACATCCCTGGAAGATCACACAGCCCACGTTTGGCTGCCGGTGAACCATCACTGGCCTTCAAAGAGCTGCCAGAGATCACCGAGGAACTTCCACTGTCCACTGAAGGGCTACATACCTCTGACGTACTGCCACAGACCACTAAAGAATTGCCATACACCATTGAGAAATTGCTACAGGTAGAAGAAAAAGCGCCACAATCCGTTGAAGAACTTCAGGCCACTGAAGAGTTACCGCAGTCTACGGGAGAACCGTTGGAAGCTACTGAACTATTACCGCAGATTGACGAGGAGTCATTAAAGGCAAATGAGCCGTTGCCACTGACAACTGAACCTCTGCCACAGACATCTACAGACCTTCTGGAGACCGCCGAAGAAGTGGAGCGGACTAAAGAAGACCAGCTATTGGCTGCTGAAGATTTACCACCGGCCATCCAAGAACGGAAACGAGCCACTGGAAAGCATTCACATGCCATTGAAGAACAGCTCCAGGTCTCTGAAGAGCTTCTTTTGGCTACTGGGGAATTACCACACATGGAGACTCATACAAGTAATGCACAACCCCAGGAAGAATTGCCAGAATACCCCAACGATCTGTCAGAGGTAGAGACTGAAGAGCCAGAGGAATATTCAGAGGTGAGTGAAGCCCCTGGGGACCAATTGGAAGCGGTGAGAGGCAGTGAGGAACAGTTGCAGGAGTTGGGCACAGACGACGGAAGAATTAAACCTGTCGACGTCCCTGTTGTCTGCGACGGTGTACAACCCACGGAGCAAGGTTTAGAAAACAGTGACTCTGAAGAAGATATGCAGGTAACTGTGCAGTATGGTGAGATATCGGGTAGGTCTCCGGACGATGGTGATGGACGTGAAAGTGACTTACATCCTCACAAGGACTCGACGATGCAACAGAACCTTAAGATGTTTAGAAACCTGCTGGGTTTGTCCAGTCAGTCCCCGTCCCCAGTGCTGGAGGAAGTGCCTCATATGATGTCCTCCAGAGTGGCTCAAGTGCAGAGACTGTATGAAAGTAAAAGTTCACAAACAATTCAGTCAAAAGAACGACACACTTCCCCCGTCGGGAGTCCTAATGAAAATCTTTCTTCACGACCAAGAGAGCCCGCAAAAGATGGGCAAACTAGCCAAGCTGAAAAGGGGCTCACTGTCCCCGGGTTCGTTTCTAAATTTAAGTCCATGTTCGAAACCAGATCGTTGGAGGAGATCTCATACCTACAAAGAGAGACTTTACCAGACGACCCTGGAAATGACACCCGTGCAACAGAAACGACCGATGTGGTTCCAGAACCAGCAACCACCAATTTGATTTACGAAGATAAGTTACCAGAGGCTGTTAAAAAGCAACCAGCACCAGAAGGCTTCAATACAGGTTCAAATACGTCACACACTACAGGCGATTTGGTAAATAAGATCAAAACTGATTTAGAAAACAATGTGGTCACGGAGAAGCCCAAGTCTCCCAGGAAGGTTCAGCATATGCCTGTCATATTACCAGACATGGATATCTTGAACCAGTACAGAGTAGACACGACGTCTGATATACCAGGTAGGGTGCCATGTGACTCTGCTGGAGAAAGCTTAGAGGAAGTCCCTCAGAGAGACGAAATGAAGGGGTCGGTTAGAGATAACAAATGGGCGAAAGCTGAGCAACGCCAGCTTCCTCCACCGAGGAGTGTATCGCCGACGCTCCAGACACTGCAGGACAAGATCAAAGTATCCAAAGCGACGCGGATCCCTTACATCACCTACGTCCGGCCTTCCATGATAGTCCTCGAATCAGACAAGCGAGTGTCGCGTCTGAGGTCGGTGTTTGAGTCCTCCAGTCAGAGCCACCATAGAACACCAAGACCCTTCTCGCAAAGAGTAAAGAGGTTCATCGTTGAGGGTGAGAACATTCAGCCACTGACGAGGCGGAAAACAGACGATTCCTCTGACGTGACTCTCGGCGATGCAGAGGCTGAGCTGCGAGAAGATGGAATACAATCGAGCCAGGAAGATGAATTTTCTGAGGCTCTCGAGACGTCTCCAGCCGCCACTCAGAGAGAGGCTTCCACCGACGAACCATCGTCTCAGGTGACTAGTGATTCTGTTCCTCCTCCTGAAGACACCAATGGCTCATTGGTAGGTGACGAGGATATTCCTGGAATTAGTCGGACTGAATCATCTTCGAGTCTTCCCGATGAAGGAATCACAACCCAACACCCACTACCAGCAGAGGAAGAGATACCAGGTTTAGATAAACCTGTTGATGAATCCTACCAGGACATGAATGTAGAGCACACCGAACTGCTGCCCCAGAGTGTCATAAAGACTGAAGGGGAATTTGAACTCCAGAGGAAGTCACAAAAACTTGTGGTGGCCCTGGCAAATATGGAGAAAGACATCAAGGAAATGCAGATGTCTGTGAAACGTCTAAATGAGCACTACCCAATTCTGCTTCCTGACGATGAAGATCTGGTAGGCCTTCCTGCAAACACTGGCAGAGATTCCGCTCCTTTGCTCAGATCGTCTGAGGATAAACCAAAGCAGCTGACCTCAAGCGACGACGATACTTGCTCTATTGCAAATCAAGACAAGGAAATGGATATCCCAAGAGGGAGAGTGCAGCTCTTGGCACGGAGCTTTAGCAATGCAGAACCTAGTAATGCTTCCTTAGACAATGATTCGCTGATTGACATTACGGTAGTTCGGTCCCAGGAGGGACCTTCAGAGCCTGTGAACTACGAAAGCGAGGTTGATGTCAGCAGCAAGATGGTGCCGAAGGAAATGACTGAGTATTATGATTCCCTTCAGGAACAGGTTCCAGAGGTCTGTAAAGAGGCAATATTTGCATCTGAAACTGAAGTAGTAGGTATTGATCGAGGAAAACTAACTGACTCCTTAGATGAAGAACATGTAGTAGAAAAAGAAGCAGACTTAGACGCAGATGGAGTTGAAGACAACCTGGCCAAACCTGCGGATGAAGTTGAAGAGTCTGCCTCACACATTGATCAAGAGGAATCAGCCAGACCTGCAGATCCACTGGAGAATTCATCAGTCTATGTAGATGAACTTAATGAGGCACCAGCCATCCTTAATGATCTTCCAGAGAACTCGCATGAGACTCTTAATCAAGAGATCGAACAAATTAGGCCTATTGATAATCTTCAAGAGCCCTCCGTTCCTGTAGAACATCTTCAAGAGCCTACCTTGCCTACAGAACATATTCAGGAGCCAATCGAACCTGTAGAACGTATTCAAGAGCTAAGCGAACCTGTAGAACATGTTCAAGAGTCCATCGAACCTGTAGAACATCTTCAAAAGCCCATCGAACCTGTAGAACATATTCAAGAGTCAGTCGAACCTGTAGAACATGTTCACGAGCCAACTGTACCTGTAGAACATCTTCATGAGCCAAGTGAACCTGTAGAACATATTCAAGAGCCAGTCGAACCTGTAGAGCATATTCAAGAGCCAACTGGACCTGTAGATCATCTACAGGAGCCAACAGGACCTGATGATCGTCTTCCAGAGCCCCAGGAGGAGCAATTTGTACTGGCTAATCAAGCTCAGGAGTCGGCAATCTCCGTTGATCAAGTTCAGGAAGATCAAGGTGTCGCTGCTTCTGAGCTTCAGATGGAGCCTAGCTTACCTGTTCATCAGGCTCGTGAGGAGTCACTCGAATCCCCTCATGAGGCTCAGGAGGAGAGAACTGAGCCAGCAAAAGTTGTCGAAGGGCTTCAGGAGTCGAGCGAACCCCATGTTGAAGTTGAGGAGTCATATACTGTAGACCAACTTCAGGAGGAGCCAAGGGCAACAGAAAATCAACTGAAAGACTCAAGTTTAGAGGAACTGATTCCATTTATTGACAAGCAGAAGGATTCTAGTGTAAGTCCTGAGGCCAAATTGGAATTACGTGAATCAAGTCATGTTCAGCAGCCACGGCCTGCCTCTCTCAGAGAAAGGGAGGAGTCAATGGAATATTTAGATGCGCTAGAGGAACTCTCTTCTCCCGAGCATGTCATGAAAAATCTACCATCTCTGTTAGACGTCGCGAGGAACCAGTCTTTACTCGAATGCGTCCAAGAGGAACCATTTCTTGAAGCAGAACTACAGGTGGAATCGATGCGTCCCTCGGATGCCCAGGACCTGCTGCCAAATTTCGACCATCCTCCTGAACCACTGGAACCAGAATCCCGTCTGGAGGAACCAGTGACGTCTGTAGTCTTGCCACGAGAACCGTCTCCACCCGTCGATTCTCATGAGAAGTCACCAATATCTTTAAACCTTTCCGATGAATCGTCTGCCTCTGTTGGTCGTATGGTGGACACATCATCTGATTACCTCCTGGAGAAACCAGCTTTACCTCTTCGCCATATGGAGGAACCAACTGTACCTGTTGACCTGGAAGACTCAGCTGCTTCTGTTAACTGTCTAGAGGAATCTGTTACATCTGTTAGCCTTGTAGAAGAGCTAACAGATGCACCCGTCGACCTTCTGCAAGAACCAACTGCATCTCTCGACCTTCTTGGAGAACCATCTGCGTCTGTTGGCCTCCTGAGCGAGCCACCTGCTCCCAATAACCTCCAAGAAGAGCCAGCTGTATCTGTAAACCTTCTGGAACAGCTAGCTGCGCCTGTTAGCCATTTAGAAGAGTCAACTACGTCTATTAACCTTTTCGAAGGGTCGATTGCGTCTGTTGAGGAACCAGCCGCTTCTGTTGACCTGCTCCTGCAGGGGCCAACTTCAACTGCCGAACTCCAAGAGGCAGCTGAGCCCATGAACCTGTTAGCTGACTTTCTTGGTGAGAAGCCATCTGCATCCCTTACCAGTCTGGAAGAAACAATTACTCTTGGAAACCCTCAGGAAGAGGCACGGGAATCTCTTGACCTCTTGGGAGAATCACCGGCATCTGTAAATCTTTTGGAAGCCCCAGTTGAACCTATCTGTCCGGAGGATTCATCGGCACCCGTGATTCTTTTGGAGCCTCAAGTTGAATCTGTCTGTCTGGAGGAATCATTGGCACCCGCGAATCTTTTGGAGCCTCAAGTTGAATCTGTCTGTCTGGAGGAATCATTGGCACCCGCGAATCTTTTGGAGGGCCCAGTTGAACTTGTCTGTCTAGAGGAATCATCGGCACCCGTGAATCTTTTGGAGGCTCCAGTTGAATCTGTATGTCTGGAGGAATCATCAGCACCTGTGAATCTTTTGGAGGCTCAAGATGAATCCGTCTGTCTGGAGAAATCATTGGCGCCTGTAAATCTTTTGGAGGCTCCTGTTGAATCTGTCTGTCTGAAGGAATCATCACCACCTGTGAATCTTTTGGAGTCTCCAGATGAATCTATTAGTCCGGAGAAACCATCAGCACTTGTGAATCTTCTTGAAGAACCATCGGCATCTGTGAATCTTTTGGAATCTCCAACTGAGTTTAGCAAACTGGAAGAAGCAGTTGCTCTTCATAAACCCCAGGAGGAGACGGGAATGTCTTCTAACCTCCTCATGAAACCATCGGCACCTGTTAATGTCCTTGAGTTTCCAGATGAATCTGAGAGTCCGGTAGAAGGAACTCTTCCTGTCACTCCAAGCCATCTGGAGGAACCACTTGCATCCTCTGTGCTTATGGGGGAGTCAGATGCAATCCTTAAGTCTTTGGACGAATTACCTACGCCCGTTCCTCATCCGAGGGAGCAAAGGGCGCCCGTTGATCTTCTAGAGGAATCAGCCGCATCTGTTGACCTACTAGAAGAACCAACAGAAGTCAGAGCCTCTGTTGGTCCCGATGAGGGACAAACAGAGCTAACAGAACGTCATGACGACCTCAAAGAGCCAGCGACCTGTGCTCCTCATGTAGGACAATCACCAGCGTCTGTTGATACAGTTCGTACAACAGAGTCTGTGAAAAATGAGCCCCCGTTATCAATCCAGCCGGAAATATCTGAATTGGTAGATATACCTGAAGAAGAGAAGGCTCACCCAGACGAGGACCTTTGTGAGGTAGTCGACCCATCGTCCAGGTCTGGTGGAGAGAGAGCTTCGTCGCTGTTGCCGTGTGGTGTTGAAACTAAGGATGTTCTGCAAACGAGTTCCACAACAGCTCAACTCCTTAAAGATTCGGACGTACCAGAAAAGCGAGGATCAACCGAAATGCCACGTATCGAACAGCTGGTACCCACAGATGCCCGTGAAGTGAAGGAGGAGTTAGATTCCAGTGATCGGGTAGAGATAACGATTCCAGGGCTGGTGGTGCAGTCCCCTACCTCGGAGAGCGATGTCCTGGACTCCGATGACTTGGGAATAACCATTACTCCAGACTCCGATGACCTGCCTTTAGAGGATATTGTCCCTGACTCAAATACATACGTCTGCCTTCAGGAAGAGATTTCGTTCGACCTCCTCGCACAGCAACATACTACCGACAGTATCGCTGACGATGCACATGAGCCTTATCTTGAGAGAGAGGAAGTACCCAAGTGTACCGACGAAGAGTCAAAACCTTCACCCGCTGATGCCATAAGCTCATCTGTCCACTTTGACGAGGAGGAACAGGAACCCGAGTTGATGTCTCTCATTTCAGAATCGGCCGGTGTTCCTGAGTGTTCCGTGCACAGAGAAGACTCGCTCGTAGATCTGCAGGAATATGGCCATATGTCGCATCACTTCCCGACTGAGATGGAAGCCTCGAACGACATCCTGGAGGAGCAGGTCGAAGAACTGGAAGAACACAGAGGATCTCCATGGCTGATGTTCACCGCCATATCGGACTATATCCGTTCCAGATCACCGTCGCCTCTGAGTATGTTCTTCAGCAGGGCTTGGCCCACGACGGAAGACTCTGACGATGAGCAGTCCTTACCGCCTCATGGCCAGAAACGTCAGGAGTTACCCCAGAGAGGAAATGACACACTGGAGGATCCTGCAGAAGGAAACTGGATTCCCCTGAGCAGCCTCGCTGCCGATGAAGCAGCAGCAGAGTCCGGAATCCCTCACGTATCTCGGACCACAGAGCAAACTGCAAAATCCACAGAGTCCCAGTCACACACATCATCTTCGTTACATCGTTCCACCGAACCTCCTGCTTCCTTGGTTCTCAGCAGAGTAAACATCCCCGGTTTCGGTGACGCCAGAACCCCGCAGGACGAGGCCAGCGAGGTGGAATCAACCGAGTCCATAACCAGCCCCACTTATGAAACGGTGACCGAAAACTTGCCGAACCAGCCGGTGAAGTCTGGCGCTTCTGTCGGGAGGGTTACCTTTCCAGATGCGACGCCGGACTGTGAAGAGGCTCCAGAGCTTCCATCCGACACCTGCAAGGACTCCAGACGAGATAAGGAGAACGTAGAGTCATACCCCGTCCAAGAGGATGTTACACAACAAGATTCACTCGTCCCAGACATTCAGGAAGTTTCAGTGCCTGTAGCTCAGCAAGACATTAGCACAAGTAATGTTGATATTGTAGATTTTATGGAAGATAAGAGTACCCTGGCTGACGGCCATTCTAAGGAGCTCATAGACACCGAAGATAAGGGAGAAACCTGTGCCGCAACAAGTGAGGACACATCAGTAACTGACACACAAGAACGGGTGTGTGACAGCTTCCCTACTGATGAGAGGTCGGGTGAAACCGACGCTCCAGACCTGCCGAAGGTTGAGGAACAGGATGAATCAGACTCGGACACCGGCGATTTTTCCTTTGGCACAGAAGACACAGGGAACATGTTCTTCGTGCCTCAGCAGATCATCGAGGCTCAGCTGACCGCACTGAAAAAGGGCATACAAGAAAGTGCGCCTCCAGGAGCGACTGTTCCAGACCAAAGAAGCCAAGCTAATGAATTAAAACCTACGACTTCCCAACCAGTTCGCACAAGCGGTGGGGAGGGCACAAATACTGTGGCAGAGAAGAGTCTCTCTACTGTAACTCAGCCTGAAGAACCCAAGGCTGACGGTGCTGAAGGGGGAAGAGCAATCAGCCTGGAACCTGATGATCATCCTGGAAGCTCCCATACGGATGAGAGACCTGTTAGTGAGGCGCCTACAGAGCTGCTGGGTTCAGAGATGGCTCTCGGGGATGAGGAACAGGCCGACGAAGACTCCGACGATGGTGACTTCACCTTCGGCACAGAAGACACTGGAGATATACTTGTCCCTCAACAGTACATTGATAGGCAGCTGTCTGCCGCCAAGTTACGCAAGGAGCAAGAACGACCACAAGCAAGCGTGGCCTCAGGAGGCGCTGTTGTAGACGACGGTAACCTTTCTGAATCAAAACACCTGCCCTTCGGTTCCGTGCAGAGCCACGCTCCATGGATTAGCGGCAGCCAAGACTCGCTGGATGACCAAAGGAAGAAGCCCCCTTCTTCATCAAACAATACAGGGCCGATAAGGAAGAGCTACGGGATCCAGACCACGTGTGCCTTCTCCTTGCTAACCCACACCCCTTGGAACAGCATGAGCCAAGATTCATTCGATGACAAAACTCAAGTTTCGCGTCTGGATTTAGACACGACAGAACTTGCAAGGAGGCTCTCTGAAGTCCAGTCATGGGACAGTATAAGCCAAGACTCATTAGATAATCAGAGGGAAAGACAGAAGTCTTTCATGTCAGTAGATAGTTTAGAGCAAACGGGAAGAACCTCAGAAGACCACCCATCGACTGTCCATAACCTACAGACCCACACGTCATGGAGTAGCATGAGTCAAGACTCGCTAGACGATCAGAGACAAAAGACCCTTCAGTCGCCACACAGTGTTGAGCTTGCAAAGAGGATGTCAGAGGCCGGACCCATGACTCTACACTCCGCACAGTCCCGCACGCCGTGGAACAGCATGACTCAAGATTCATTAGACGACGGAAGGGAAGATCCACTTATGTTATCAGAGAATAAAGAGATTGCTGGAAGGCTCGCTGATATTCAGCCGTCAACTCCCCGTTCCAGGCTGACGCGCACGCCCTGGAACAGCATGGCCCAAGACTCCTTAGATGATAGAAGCGAGGATTCAGTTCCATCTCTAGACAGTGAAGAACTTGTGAAAATGCTCACTGAGATTCAGCCCTCAACTCTTCGTTCCATGTTAACGCACACGCCCTGGAACAGCATGGCACAAGATTCCTTAGATGATAAAAAGGAAGATCCAGTTCCATCTTTGGACAGTACAGAGCTTGCCAGAAGGCTGTCTGAAATTCAGCCCACAGCTCCTCGTTCCATGCTGACACGCACGCCCTGGAACAGCATGGCTCAGGATTCTTTAGACGATAGAGAAGCAGATCCAGTTCAGTCCCTGGATAGTACTGAGCTTGCCAGAAGGCTTTCTGAGATTCAGCCTTCAGCTCTGCGTTCCATGCTAACACGCACGCCCTGGAACAGCATGGCCCAGGATTCGTTAGATGAGAAAGGGGAAGATTTATTTCCAGCACTAGACTGTGCAGAGCTTGCCCGTCGGATCAGTGAGGTCCGGACTACGCGACAGACGTCAGAGGAAGCTTCCTCAGACAAAATTCTGGACCAACAACCATCGCAGGAGCATAAAGAATCCTCACAAGATGCTGGAACCAACTTGGCATTTCCATCACCTGTAGAAGTGACGTCTGAGTTAAGAACACGTGAGAAAGAATCGTCCAAGCCAAGCACACTTTGTGCCAAATACGACCGAATCAGCAGCCCAGTGATCAAAATAACCACCAGACCAGCGGAAACCGAAATCCCTCCTGTTCAAGAGAGCAGCTGTGATTCCGACTCCGATGACGACATGAGAGTTGGCCCCATCAGAGGCTGTCGTCCCTTGGTCATACCCATGGCCTGTAGCCCGAGCAAGTCCCCGGTATCGGCCTCTGACAGCGACTCGTCGCAGTCCGAATCCGACGCAACGACGGACGAGGACGACATCGAGATCGCGGGCTCGAAGCCTAAGTCTAAGTTCATGAAGCCCGCCCGCAGCCACATCACCAAACTCCACACCATTCCGGAGCTTTCGGAGGACGAAGAAGACGAAGCGCCTCCGGTTAGGCCGCCGAGGCTGAAGAAGCTTTCAATCAGCAGGTTGAGGTACTTCGAAGGTCCAGAGTCTCCTAGAGGCGGTGGCTCCTCACCAAGGGCCTCCCAGCGCTCCCCCAAGGTGGGGAAATTAGCCCCGGAGTTCTTCAGGAAGTTCGAGGTCGGTGGAGAAGCTTTGAGTTCACGTATCAAGGAGGAAGGCGAAGGTCATGATCATGGCAAAGAAGTGAGGCCATTGCCGATGGAGAGAGCCCCACGGTCCTCTGACAGTGCATCGTCGTCATCTTCAAGCGGGAGTGACGAAGACGATGGCGATCACAAGATCACCTACGGCCGGTGCTATTTCCTAGGGAATCTCCACAAGGGACCACGATGTACGAAGGTTAACGTAGGCTTAAACACGGCGGAACCGAAGAGGCCAACAAGTCCGGTCTACGACGAAGTCTTCGACAGCGTGAACAACGAAAAGGAGACGGAATCGAAAGAGATCAGTCAGCAAGAAGCTGAGGACCACGGGAGTACGACCGAACCAGTCCCTGAGCAGACCTCGACCTCAGAGAGAAATGTGAAAGAAGAACCGGAAGCTGTAAACGAGAGTAAGACTGAAGAGCTAGAAAGTGAAGGCAAAGACGAGACTAGAACGTCAGAAAATGCGAACAGAAGAACCACATCTGAACATAGGGATACTCCGAGCGACCCAGAACAAGTGCCAACTGTTCAGGAGACGCCACAGGGCACCTCTTCGCCTCAACAGGCCAAACCTGAGCCTCAGACAAGCCCGAGCCTGACACTACATTTCCTGGAGGAAAACTCGGACCAAGCGTCCTTCTACCCACCCCTGGAGACCCTCTTGATCCCCGCCCGTGCTGAACCTGTCACCGTCAGCTCGCCTCGTCCCCTGAAGAGAGCCGACCTCCCTGTGCCTGAAGAAGTGGTCGTCAAGCCCCAGTATGTGATCACACCGCTGGGGGAGGAGAGCGTCCTTACTGACCACACCTTCGCGCCCCCGATGGAATCCCTCTTAATACCCGAGTCACAGGGAGATACCGGAGAGGATGGACACCGAGACCTAGCATTAAGTAATGAAAGACTGACAGCCCTTGGGTCTGTCCAGCCCGGGCCCCCTGTTCTGGACAACAGACAAGGGCATGGCCTGCGCTACCCTTCCGGTGAAGTTAAGGGTGACGTGGTTACGGATACGGTAGTAGATAATTTGATATCCCTCTCGCCAGATTTGAATACCTCATTGGCTTCTGACTCCCGTACTGACAATGCGAGTCCCATGTGGTACGATACTTCGAACAAGAGATCATCTGAAGTCATTCACTCGTTAAAATTCGATCCGTCTCAAGACAGAAGAGACAAGAGACAGTCCGCGGAAGAAGCCGAATTCGCAAAAGCAGAGAAATATCTCATAAAAGGCACGAGGGAAGCTGTAGAGAAGAGGAAAAGTATCAGGGAAGATGTCATCAAAGACCTTGAGAGTAAGGAGAATAACGGAGCCATAGGGAGTGAATCGGCAGCACATGTAGATGGCGACACCGGCCAAGAAACAATGTCAGACCCAACTCCTGGCGACAGCACCTTCTGTAGAGACTCGAGGACGACTGTTGAAAGCAGTGGACCTACTGACGAAGAGACCATTGAGGACAGACGGGTTGACGAGAGTAGCGTTAGTAGCGGCAGCAGCGGCGGAAGCCACAGCGAGTTGGTTCTCACCAAAGAACATTTGACATTTTTTCAGAGTGGTGGACTACAGCGTCTGGCAAGTTCCTTTGGAGTTATCAGCCCAACAGAGGTAGCAAAAGGTGAGACGAGTCGTACTGTAAGCGGCGGATCTCCTTCAGTACTAGCTGTAGACCGTACCAGTAATGTTGACCCCCACCCTCTCAGCACCAGCGCCTCTGGTCAGCCGCTTCGAGAGCCGAGAGACGCCGACGACGTCCACGGCTCATCCCGAGCGGCAAACGCATCGGCTTGGGCGACGAACCTTGCACGAGACGACGACGGCCCACCGCAGCGTGGGTTGCCGGAGGACCCGTTCGCCGAAGATGCATTCGATGGTGAGCAGATAGATTTCTTTCCAGAACCCAGCATCACCTTCTCGGTGACGGCGAGCAAGGATCCCTTCTCCGCCTCGTCGAACGCGTCGTGCTGGGACAGCAACCCCTTCTCCGAGGGGAAAACGGAGACGGTTTCCTCCTACCACGTGACACAGACGCTGTGCGCGTCACAGATGGCCGCGGGAAGCCCTAGGAGCGAGAGACGCGATGGCCGAGTGTTATCGCAAGGAGTGATGGAGAAGCCAGATTCCGTAGCTGATCCTCCTTCAGTCGTGTCTCAGTCCCCGTGCGAGGAGTCTCGGGAGGGAGGCGAGAGCGGAGCGCAGGCGGAAGGGGCAGACGATGAAACCATCCAACGATGCACAATGATGAGTGATGAAGAAGAGGCCGCCACACCGGACATACGCTGGGATACCTTCCCAGGGGGCAGTACCGTGTTATCTGAGGACCTGGACAATGGCACGACACACACTATAGATGACCTGCTGGCGGAGACTGACCCGTCATCACCCACAAGCCCTCCAGCTGGTGATGCGACATTTTCCTGTAAACACTCTGCTGCCCTCTTGCCTCCCCATGAAGCCTTGGGACACCATGGCAGCGAGGAAAACTTCAGCATCCATAATTCTGAAGAGAGAGCAGAAGGACACGATGGGCTGTATGACTGCCAGTCCTTTAACGGTGGCGCGAACAAAGAACTGGAAGCTATAGAGGAATTATCGGAGGAAGATGAGAGCTTGTGCAGGAACGCCTCGGATGCAGTCGAATCGCCCCATCATAAAATCCGTGCGAACTCCCAGGGGGCTGAGGAAGCCCCCACTCCTTCACCTGCATCTGGTCAGGACACTGACCTTAATACCTGCCACTTGAATCGATCAATACCCGCGGAAGCCTTCCATGACCCCAGGCATCAAATTACTCAACCCGTGGTTGGAGATGACTGGACACAGGCTCACACACGGACCGTGGCCTTGGCGGACACAGGGGGACGAGTCTCGCCACCGCCCAACCTGGTGACGAAAGATGCACAAAGTTCCGAAGCTTCTGAAGCATGTCTTACCTCAGAGGATCTTCCAGGTTCCGAAGCTTCTGAAGCATGCTTTTCTGCGGTGGATTTTCCAGTTTCCGGGACTTCTGAGGCATGTTTTTCCGCAGTGGATTTTCCAGGCCTCCTGGAGACTCGCGTCACATTTCAAGAACCAGAAGGAGATTGTCCCAGTGACCTTGCCTCTTCGGAGCTGTCGGGGCTGCACAGAGAAACTGACGTAATCTGGGGCGCAATCACGAACCAGAGTGGGAATGTAGCCATAGCGGACCTGCTCTCATTTCTGGATGACTCGCCCGAGTATGTGACTGATTCTGACATTACGGACACCTCAAAAAGTGACGTTATTCAGCCTCTTGTTTTAACAGACGCATTGCGGCTGGGCTTCGGAAGGGAGGAGGAAGATGCACACGGCGAAGCCTCCCTGTGGGGAGGGATCACCACCAATGTGTATGCAACACAAATAGAACCACCAGACATCGCACCTCTCGATGCTCCTTGTCGGGGAAGCGATTCACGAACCCCAAGTGAGGCGGAGACATCTACGGAGGACGGAGGAGGAGGAGTAGGGCGGCCGTATGAGTTGGTGCCAGACGGCTCCTCACCACAGACCACACCCACAGACCGCGAGGGCCGTGAGGGACCACCGGTCAGACAGACGGACGCACAAAGTGAGGCGGAGGCGAGAGGTGCAGAGATCCACTTACGAGAAGCCAGCCAAGCTCTGGATCCGATTAGCGCGAGCCAGACGGGTCAAACGGCCAATGTGATCACGGAAGTCGCAGTCACCGCACCACGAACGGAGGTCGACTACCGCAGCGAAGATGGAGACGGGGCACGAGGGGAGAGGAAAGCGGAGCGGGAAGAAGAAGAGAGAACGGAGGAAGACGCAGAAATACGAGATGGCAATCCCTATGAATACGGGACTCGGATAATCCCCGCGGGTGATTGCGGTGATGGGGATGCTCCCATTATTAGTGACGGTGAAACACCGACGAAACAAACTGGAAAGAACGACACGGAGGTCGCCTCCGGGTCCAGCCATACAGCGGACAGTTCCGCCGCGGGGTTTCCGGAGACGACACGAGATGAGGCATCTCCCGTAGCTCTGGATACGGGAGAGGAGCTCTCTCCTGCTGCAGAAGAAGAAGAAGAAGAGTCCACGTTCCCAGTTGGTGGTGGCGATCGTGGCGCTGTTTTGGTCGGAGGGAGAGGACGCCCTACCGAGAGCGAGTCCCTCGCGAAAGATCTCGGGTGCTTCACCACCGTCAAGAATGAGCAGAAAACTGAGCACAAATGTGAGGAGAGAGGTGTCGTGAGTGATGCAAGACATTCCGACGGACTCTGTGATAGTGACACGCCCATGGTGACAGCTAGGGAGGAAGTGAAAGAGGTAGAGTCCCCGGATGAAAGTGATTCTCACTGTGAGAGGACCAGCACCCTCTCGGAAGTCTCGTCCAACATATTCGAGAGTTTCCAAGACTCCGTTCAGCCCGTCGACTCGCTCTTGGTCGAGAAACTGAGCGAGTTGGAGTCACGGACGCCCACGAACCTGTCAGAGACGCTGAGTGAGGCGTCCGAGCACGCCCTCCAGGCTCCAGAGATACCTCGAAGTACCCGTTCTGCGGTCAGCGATGACGTTACTCTGCCTGCCGAAGAGGCCGACCTCGACAGCGTGGACCAAGATGGGTCGCTGTCCTCGGAGCGGACGAATTTAGTCCTGAGCGACTTCCAGCAGATGCTGGAGGAGGAAGGGTCCATAACTTCGTCAGTTACCGAGTCTGGACACGTCACTGAAGACGTCTGCGGCGGCGGCGACTCCAGCCCCTCTCTTTGCGATCAAGCATCCGGCCGCTGGCCTGGCGAATCCAGTCCAACCGCCGAGAAGCTCGCGCAGCTAAAGAGACGTCCTGCCCTGAAGCACGAGAAGAAGGGCGAGGATTCCTTGAGCTCGCCGTCCCACCGTAGCTTACTGGAGGAGATCCATGAGTTCAGGACCCGCAGCAATGCAGATGATGCCCCCAGCCACGACGAGCCATCTAAGGCAGATGCTCGATACGAGGGAGGCAGAGTGCAGGTGGACAGGCAGCCCTCCACCGACCTCGTCGCCTGCAGGAGACACTTCTGGGACGCCCTGATCGCTGAAAACATGGGCTTCGATGAGTCCAGGGTGTCGGCAAACTCAGACGGAATAGACAACGTCGTCCCCAGTCGGTGTCGTGAGCTGCCCGGTCTTGGCGGCACCGTTATCGGCAAACAGGTTGAAGACACAGCGAAGGACGCAGCGCAAGGAGTGGGAGAGGCGTCTGATGATTCCCCGAAGGAGGAAGAGGCTCCGCCGGGTTTAGTCAAGAGGATAAAAGGGACACTGGACAATTTGTTCTCCGACGCAGAAAAATCCCCTGAAGGACAGGAAGCCGACGAGTTAGGTGGATCTGTCGAACCCGCCTCAGCAGAGCCTGATGGCGGAGTGAGTCTCGTGCAGAACAGGACGCAGGTGTGGCAGAACCTGATAGACTCCTCGGAACTGAAGACCGAGAGCGTGCTGAGGAGTAAGGTCAGGAGGACCCACAAGAAGAGGGACAGGGACCCGAGACTCTCTCCGTCGGAAGTGAGCAAATCAGGACTCTTCGAGGCTGACGCAGAGACACAAGGAGATGCCCCACAGGAGGAATCATACGTACCAGACGAAGACTCGCGTGTGACAGTCCCAGGAGGAGCTTTTCTAGAGAAAGCCCCATCAGTCTGGGAGGCTGTAGGAGTCGTCTCTGCCACAAGGGACACCTCAACCCGAGAGGACAGTGCTAGTTCTCAACCTGTTGACAGTGTGAACCAACATAACGAAACGGACGGGAAATGTCGGGATGAATCCGAGAACAATGAGGGTATCAAACGAGTGCCAAGTTTCATGCAAATTGAGAAAGGGTTGGTGAAGAGTGGGAAGCAGTTGTGGGAAAGGAAACGTATTGAGGAAGACAACAGGATTATTTTGAGCAAACATAGTGACGCCGATGCACAGGTGACAGAAACTACAAGTGCCAGTGACAGTAATAAAGTGAGTGATGGGCCTGGAAGGGAACCCGTGGTAACGGGGAAAGGGACCTGGGATTCAGGAGACGCTCAGCAAGCCGACGCGGGATGGAACAAAGCCGAGGTTGCGACAGACGCGACGCGTGACGACCCGGGACCCGAGACACCCGAGGGCGACTGTCTGCCTATAGATCGACGCCCGAGCATGAGGGTAATCGAGAGGGGAATCGTCCGCACGAGGACGCACCAGTGGGAAGGGAAGCTGCCAATCATGGAGGAGGACGAGTCTTCGGAGGAGAGCATGCGACAGGCCGAGGCTCCGAAGGTGGAAGCCGTCGGCGATGCCTTACTCCAATTCTCCTCGAAAGTGAATGAAAGCGAGGTGCCCCACCACGAACGCAAGAAGAGTAAGAAGCCCTCAAAATCCAAGTCAGGAGGCCTGGGTTACCAGCTGAGTGTAAAGATAAGGGACGGCACCGTCGTGGACACCAAGCTCCTGTGGGAGGCGAGGGAGCTGGCAAGGAAGCGGGACGTGGAGGCCGAGTGGGCTCGCCTCCACCAAGCAGCCAAACGCACCGAAGAACTGCACATCGCCAGCGACAGACGTCGAGGCGGTGCCGCCACTCGACCCCAGGACGACGACTTCGATGTCCCTGGAGTCGAAGAACTGCTGGAGGTCGTGGCTCCCCAGTCGTCCGAGGCGGACGCCAGGGAAGTGGTCCGATGCGACGAGCCCCTGGCTGAACCGGACATCGCCGAAGGCCTGGTTCGTAGCACGAAGCAGATGTGGCTTAGCCAGGCGATGCTGGACGACATGAGTACGGAGAGCGTCCTCAAGAGCAAAGTCAGGGCCCAGAAGAACAAGAAGGGACCCAGGCATCAAGAACCGGGGCAGGGTACGCCGGGCTTCAACAGGTCGCCGAGCGTCAGGATTCCCGACGGCTCCGTTCTGGAGGAGAGGAAGAAGTGGGAGTCGTCGATGCAGGCGGTCGAGAACCGCGAGGAGTACAGAGACTGGAAGAAGACCAGGGCCGTCCATAAAGGAATCCAAGTCTCCTCTCCAACGTCTACGGCGAGCGTGGAGAACGTCCCGACGGTATTGAAGACGGCGGATGAGGGACTAGCTACTAATGCCTCCGAAGGAGAAGAGAAGTGTGAGAAACTGTTAGACCGAATACCCAGCTTCAAGATGATCGAGAGGGGGCAAGTGTTGGCCGGGAAGGAGAAGTGGAAGGGTAGTCTCGGTAGCTTTACTGACAAGACCAGCTCCCCGACCCCGAAGGTGGTTTACTCGGAAACACACCAGAAACGTCCAGGTGTTACTCCCGTCGACACGGGCGTAGGAGGCGCACGGGAAGACGGAGTCGAAGGCACAGAACCTGGCGGAAGGTCCCCGAGTCTCAGGAGGATCGAGAAGGGGATTGTGAAGAGCGGTAGAAGTTTGTGGGAGGGGATATACACCAGCGAAGACATCAGCAAGACGAAGACCTACAACAAAGTCAGCGATATTGCAGAGTCTCGGTATAAGAGCGAAGCTATTGATGAAATCCCATCGGCTCCAGTCGTTGGCAGAGCATCGACTGCCACTTCTCTAAAGGAGGAGCAACAACTAGAGGAAGAGGAGACGTGCAAGGCCAAACCGTACTCCGGGTATCAGCTGAGCGTCAGGATCAAGGACAGACTCGTCGTGGACGCCAGGCTCATGTGGGAGGCGCGGGAGGAGGCCAGGAAGCAGGAGGTGGAGGTCGAGAGGGCCCTCCTACAGTCGCGTAAACACGTGACTGAGGGGAAAGAGGATACCGGGCAGTGGGTGCCAGACGCAGAGGAGCCTTCACGCCCCGAGGGGCAAGAGGAGGAAGCCGCCGAAGAATCTGATGGAGGAGGATCGACCGTCAGCGGATGCCCCAGCTGGAAGGGCCTCGCGGGAGTGGTGACGGAGGAGAAGAAGAAATGGGAGGAAATCAAGACCCCAGAGGATCAGTATACCCAGTGGAAGAGAACCAGGGAGGACTACTGTCCCAAGGATCACCGAGTGGTGGATGCAAGCGCCTCGGCCGCAGGCAAGGGCGCCGTTCCAACGCCGGACGTCACCGTCCAGGAGAAAATAGACGCCCTGCGCAGCGATTCCGAAAACTACGAGTTGTCCGAGACTGAATCTGCCCTGCACATCGAGGAAGGCATCGTGAGTGCCACCAGGAAGATGTGGGAGGAGAGAGGAGGGGGTGGTTACCAGGAACCTGAACCTGTGGGTCGGATCGTGCCGAGGAGAGAGGCAGACCCAAAGCTACAGAAGGAGGAGGAACCTGAAGACAGCGGAGCTGGGGATGTAGACGACCTGCCACCGATGCCCCCGCGGGAGTTCACCCTCAGACAAAGGCCGGTGCTCCGCGACCTCCAGTTCTGCTCCATGGAGGTGGAGCATGGTAGTGAGACCATTAGCATCCCCGAGACCCTGCCCTCTGAGGATGAAACTCCTGAAGTGGCAGAGAGCCAGTGGACGTCCAGCATCGCCGTCTGTGAGGGCAGTGTACAGAAGGGACGCAGGGTCTGGGAGGAGAAGACCTCCAGGGAGGAGGACATCCTACAGTGGAAGCTGAACTCCAAGTTGGTGTTCCCGACGGATGATCACAAGACGTCAGGGGACACGGAGAAGGTGACCAGGACGTCAGGGAACGCGGAGAGGATGACCAGGATATCAGAGGACTCTGAGACGACCTGGCACAAGGAACTGCCCACAAAGATTGAGGCTGGAGAGGAACTCCCTCTGCCACCACGACACCAGGAAATGGCGGAGGAGAAAGCTACGGAGGCTAGGGAACCTGAGGATTCTGTATCCTCGGAGATGGGGCCGGGTGTCGAGCCACAGGATGCGACAGGAAGCTCTGGGCCTCCCCTCTGGGAAGACATAGCTGAAGACGATGAAGCAAGAGCAGTGGAGATGATAGACAACATCTGTGAAGAAATTGAAGCTCAAGACAATGACCTGACGGAGGAGGAGAAGTACATTATAGACTCGTATTCCCAGCCTCGAAGTCCCCCCTTGGTGTCCAGTCCGCTGAAGGACACCTTCAAGGCGAGCAAGCGAGCCTTCTGGGACACGATGCTGTCTGAGAACGACCCCGCCTGGGACGGCTCCTTTAATGAGGATGATTTACAATCCGTAGGTGAAGAACGTCAAGACTTTGTTCCACAGTCAGAGTCGGAAGAGGAAGAGAAGAGCACGCCTCCACCTCTACCTGCAGTCGGTCCCCCACAAGCTCCTGACGGAGGCGCGGAGGACGAGATCCGTGAACCAGAAGCTGTTTCGGGACTTGTTGTCTCACCCTCAGGGACGTCTGACGTACTACCCACTCCCGCTGAGGCTTCGGAAGTGTCTCCCGGTGGAGCGCAAGGAGTCCTACCGGCGGAAGTGCCTGAAGTGTCATCCCCCGAAGCTTCGGAAATGTACTCCCCAGAAGCCTCTGAAATGTACTCTCCACGAGCGTCTGAAATGTACTCCCCGGAGGCATCGATAATGTACTCCCCCGAGGCATCTGAAATACCCTCCCCAGAAGCATCTATAATGTACTCTCCTGAAGTTCCTGAAATGTACTCCCCAGTGTACTCCCCTCCGATCCCCGAAGTCACGTCCCCCGATGATGAAATTTCTCGTGTCCCGCCCTCCCCCGGACTAGCAGATAATTCCCATGACGAACCGGACAAGCGGGTCCTTCCCCAGCCCTCGGTAGAGAGCATGGACACCGACACGTTCGTGGACGCGCCGGAGTCACTGAGTGAGGTAAGTGTACCCAGAAAGACTCCCGGCGTCTCTCAGTCGTCAACTCGCTTGGTGTCACAAAAGAAGGATTTCTGGGACAGTAAGGTGGCCATGGAACAAGCCGAGTTGAAGGAGAGGAAAGGAACAGGTCGCGGGAAAGATGTGGAAAGAGAACAATCGACGATTAAGGAAGAAAAGAAGACAGAAATGAGACACGGGGAAAGGAGGGAACACTCGGGCGGCATGGAGACGATACGAGAGATGGGAAATGCGTCCCCTCTGCCCGAGACACCCCCGACGCCTCCTCGAGATGACGAGGATGCCCTTTACGAACAGAAGAGGAAGATGTCTGCAGGTCAACCTTCAAAGGAACTCGTGTCTCAGAAGAAGGAATTCTGGGATCAACTATACACCAAGAAGGAAGAAGAAGTGGTCAAAATTACCAAAACACAGACACACGGGCCTTCCACACAGGCTTCCAAAGACTCCTTGACAACGCGCATGGAGCGAGACCAGACAACTACCGAGTCTGAGATGAAGACACGGGAATTGGAAACCAGAACTGCGCCCTTGGACTCCGGACCTCTGCCGCCATATCCTGACGCTGGAAAGGCTACTACCGACGCTGGAAAGGCGACTACCGACGCTGGAAAGGCGACTACCGACGCTGGAAAGGCGACTACCGACGCTGGAAGTGACCGTGGGACTACCCCAGACGTCCAAGAGGAACCCAAGAAAAATCTAGTCGCACAAAAGAAAGGTTTCTGGGATGCCTTCATTGCCAGCAGGGAGGAGGACATGCGGGACAGGAAAGCGGATGTGTTGAAGAAGACTTCGCGCGGGAAGCTGGAGACGCCAGTCGCCAGGGATACCGCAGCCGAAGGGGACATGGACGGCGGAACGTACGCCGAAGTGGTGCAGTCGAAGACGTCCCTGGGCCGCAAGCTCAGCATAACCATCAAGAGGGGGACGGTCAGGGCTCACCAGCAGAAATATGACGCGCAGGAGGAGGACGAGTACACCAAGTGGAAGAAGTCGAAGACTCTCAAACGGCGCAAATCCGGCGCGAGTAAGTACGCCGGAACCTACGGCCGTCAGAGACGCGACTACCACTCCGACGTCTCCGCTGGCGTGAGTTCGAGATCGCAGGAGACTGACGCCCGCGGCAGAGAGAGGACCCGGCGCGGGAGCCAATCCGGCGACTCCTTCAGACAGGTCCGTAAGTCCAGGTCGTTCAGAAGGGGCCGCACCCCGTCCCCGAGACCCCAGGAGAAGACGTCCTCGGACGAGGGGGACCGCAGTCCTCCCCGAGTCCGGAGGAAGACGAGCGTCAAGATCCAGAAGGGCCTGGTGCAGAGGTACAAGGTGCAGTGGGAAACGACGCACACCAAGGCAGGCTTCTGGACCTGGAAACGACAAAGGGCGTCGTCCCCGAGGCCGACATTGTCGTCGCCGACCCATCGCAAGTTCGCCCAGGCCTCCAGACCCGTCGGGTCTCTTACGGAGGAAGCGCCGTCGCAGCGCGGGAACATGCCGCCTTCGGCTCCCTCCTCGAGACGCTCCAGGAGCCCGGTTACGACCAGAACCGACGTCGGAGTTGTGCCGCACCACCGCGCCCCTGAGCCAGTATCGGCCTACATCAGGGAAGTAGGGATGCCCGTCCAGAAGGGGAGAGACTTCTGGGAGCACGAGAGATACATGAGCCCGACTCCTCCAGATGTTCCCGAGAGGCCCCTGACACCGGACGAGAGACAGCAGTACCTCAGCGGCGTGAGGGGCAAGGTGGCGCAGGAGCGGAGGAGGTTCGACAGCTTGGGCAGCCTCATCAGCACGGAGAGCGCCGACAGCCTGGACAGCCCGGACCACAGACAGGAGCCGGACGCCTCGACCTTGGGCGAAGACTACGTCAAGTCCGTCGTCGGGAAAGTCAGTCGCCAGAGGAACATGTGGGAGACGAAGGCCCAGCAGGTGCTGCTGGAAGAGACCGAAGAGAGGGCCAAGTTCAAGTCCAGGATCCAGAAATCCGCCAGGAGAGATGATGCGAAGGGCGACGCGAGGGACCTCCTCCCCGTCGTGAAGATCAGCTCGGAGGAAGACCTGCGCGACGACGCGCCGTCTCCGTCGTCCCCAAGGGCGCGGGACGGCGAAATGCTCTTTTACATCCTGCACAACAACATCCAGGGGGACATGGTGCTGGAGACCTACAATAACCACCGTCTGGGCCTCCAGGGGGCATTGCTGGACGGATCCAGGACGGCGGAGGAGAAGAAGCCCTCGGTTCCAGCCGTCCAGACCCAGCCTCCGCAGGCGACCAGGGGAGCGAGGCAGCAGAAGCAGGACACTCCGGAGGGAACAGATTCCTTCGGTGAGTGTTTGCCACTTCCAGATCATGTTTACCAAAGGTTTCTTGCAGGTCAGGGTACTGGTCTCCATCAGACCAGACCATAAGTTATCACCAGGTCGGACCATAAGGCTTCACCAGGTCAGACCACAGGTCCTCAGGTTATACCACTGGTCTCTAACCAGGTCAGAGCATAACACAAAATGGCGAGAGAAATTTGCAAAGTGATTTACAGTTAGCGTTAATTAGATTGATGGCAGAATCTAGCAACATAGGGATAATTTTGAGTTATATTCTCTAGTGCTTCAATATACCCGTCTGTTTTATAACGTATCTATAAATGAGTTATTTTATTTAATGGTCCAAAACTCATCATTTGGTAATATCTCAAGAATGTATCACTTATTTAGGTATGTTTTTCTTACGTGCAAATATCATTGCACAAAATTTCATACACGTGATTCAATGTCATTTGTTTCTTGTATATATCTTTTGACTTTCTAGTAACGAGGTTCTCTGTCTGTGTCAACAGAGGTGAGCCGTGCACATCCTAGGAGAGATCGACACCAGGTGTTCACGTCTGCTTCTGCAGCGCAGGAGCCAAGGACGACCTCGCCCAGGCTCGGCCAAGGACTTAGCGTTGCCCCGCCCCGTTCTTCGCCTAGCCCGACGCCGCGCAACCTGCGGGCCAAACCCTCGCCAGAAGCCTCGCAGCAGACTCCGCTGCCCTGTGGGGGCAGCAGCGAGGACGAGAAGACGGACCTGAGCAGCGTCCAGGACACGGTCGTGGCCTCAGATGCGGAGGATTACTACATGGAATACAAGCACAACTTCGCCTCGGCTCGGAGGCTGTTCGAGTCGGGTCTGCGAGAGAGCGACACGGAGTCGACGGAGGCTTCGAGTCGTCAGATCGTTAGCTCTGGCATCCTGCCGAAGTTGGGGATTTACTCACCCCACAAGACCAAAGACACACACCCTGCAGCAGGAGGGAGAGACAAGGATGGGGACACGGTGCCTTCCCGACTTGTGAAACAACCTCCTTCAGGAGGAGGAACTCCTCCGTCGGTGCCATCGGTACCACCACCTGCACACGCCCTCGCCACTGCGAAAGGACGTCGCCCGACACGCCACACAGTCCCGCCGACCCAAGTCTCGGAGGGCGTGAGGAACGAGAGCGAAAGGACAACCTCCGCTGAGGCTGAGAGACGCCTGCAAGACCACGGGTGCCAGACTGAAGACCAAGACTCCAAGAGTTACACACGGGCCTACCTGATGCACCAAGGTTGTCAGAGTGACCTGGAAGAACTGGACCAGGCCAGCTGGACCCGGGACGCGTCTTCCCCTCGTGACCAGGAGATCCAGGTATACCAGGAAGACCTGGTGAACCCCCTGAAGCGCGTGGTATCCAAGAGGTCGCGGAAGTACGACCTGGTGGAGATGCCGAAGATGAAGCGTCGCATCTACAGACGGCGTCACGGGAGCTTCCTGCTGGGGAGGCGTTCTTTGTCCGCCCCAGACGTCCAGGACATGCATGAGGAAGTGGCTCCGGGCGTCCAGGAGACGTGCCAGGAGACATCCAGCGTCCAGCGATGGTCTGGAAGGCCCAAACCGGGACAGTTCGGGATAGCGAACTCCTCTTCCCTTGTGGCGTCTCTCATGGACCTGGCCTGGAACTTGCCCTCAGCCTACCCTGACATACGCCACAATCCTCTGTTCCATGACGACCTCGCTGACCTGGACCCCGACGTCTTCCAGCACTTCCCCCAAGGAGAGGTCCGTCTGCAGAGAGCGAGGGGTTGCTAGAGTCAAGGCAGTAGTAGGCCCCCCTTCCTTCGTAAAAAAAAACTTGAACGACCACTTCACAAAGTACTCGTAACCGTAGGGCTAAGACCATGGATGTAGTAGTTAGTTGAAGAGAGAATGTAATCCTGCACAATATATCTCCATTGATGCACGAGTTGTTGATCAGTTGTTGCCATAATGATAATCTCCATTCACACACAAGGTACAGTATGACCCTTTTTATTCACATTAAGTGATAATCTTTGAGTCGGATCATTAATAGTTACAATGTCCACGTCAATCGGTACAATAGATGATGTAGAATCTGCATACATTTTTCCTGTACGTAAACGACAGAGACTGTGAGTCGTTGAGGTTCCTGTACGCCATAGTGTGGAGTGATAACCCCTAGTCTTTTCCCCCCTTTGCAGGTAATCAAGACCCTGAGTGGGTGCTACAGGGGCGAATTCCCCCACATCCCCGTGAGTGGCTCGGGACAGACCCCGTCCCTCAGGGGGACCCAGAGGGACCTCATCTCCCTCCGGGAACTCCGCCACACAAGGAGCCTGCCCGAATCACTCGCCCTCCCACCGATCTCTGAGCAGCCGGTCCCGGAGCCGGAGGAGGAGGAGTCTCCCGTGTACGTGATACGGAACCGGATGAGACCTATGGACCCCATCACCACTCAGCTCATGGAGACGAACCCAGACGGACGCAACACCTACTCCCTGTACAACAGCAGCGAGAGCCTGGCGCTGTCCTCCGACAGCGCCGTCGTGTCGTCGGAGGGCGTCGCCGCGTCGACCGACGACGACGATTACCAGGGCGGTGGGGCAGGGCGACAGGCAGACTCGGACAGCGAGAGCAAGAGCTTGGGGGCGTCGCGCGGGGCGCCCGAGACGCCGGTGGACGACTCCGCAGTCGCCGAGGAGGGAAGTGAGGACTTGTGCTCCGAGGAGGAGGAGGGGAGACTGTGTGAGGAAGAGGAAACGCAGGAGGGAGAGAAGGAGGAGGAGGAGGAAGACGATGAGAGGAGGAGGTCGAGTGCTGGTGGATGTCGAGCCTACGGTGAAGGTCTGAGGAAAGGGACGGTGTCGCGCGTGAACACCTTCATCATTGACACGGTTGGGGCGGACCAGGGAGAGGTGAGTGTGTCAGGGGGGAGAGGAGAGGACATTAGGGAGAGGTCAGAAGGCTAGGGAGACGTGAGTATGTCAGGGAGGGGTAGATACACCAGGGAGGGTGGTCAGTAGGCCAAGGAGCGGCGAGTGTCTCAGGGAGAGGAGAGGACATTAGGGAGAGGATGGATACACCAGGGTGAGGTCAGTAGGCCAGGGAGAGGTCAGAGACCAGGGAGAAATCAGTAGGCCAGGGAGAGGTCAGTAGGTTAGGGAGAGATTGGAATACCAGGGAGAAGTCAGTATATCAAGGAGAGGTCAGAAGTCAATATACCAAGGAGAGGTCAGTAAACTAGAGATCCTCTCTTGTCTACTCCATATTTAAAAGGATAAAGCACATCTTAATGAGAATATATAAGAAACTTAGAGGGAATAGAAATACCCCAGAAATGTAAATAATATGGTAGTAAAATATCATTAATTTTTAATTTTCCAGTGAATCACTTATTATTTTTTAATCCAGTTCATAATACTACATAAACTACTGAATTAATGAGTGTTGAGGCCTTGTAGCAGAAAATTATAGTTATGATATAGGTAGATGAAGTAAAAACATATTGAATCAATATAGAAAGAGGTGCTTGTGTTATAGATATATAGATGAATATAGAATCAATATTGTTTCGTTATATTGATTACTTTTCTTAACATTTCAGGTCACAGTGAGTGTTGAAGGCCCTGACAAGGGGCTGGTCTTAGGGACTGAAGTCTACCCCTTGGAGGGCTACCCTGGGGTCTTCCAGGTCCAGTTCAGGGTCACCAGCCCAGGTCACTACAGGGTCATCATAACCTGGGCAGGTCAGCACTTGCCAGGGAGCCCATTCACCTGCGTCGTGGAGGAAGGTTAGGTGGTCTGAAGCAGGCGATTCTTCACCTGTAGGTGATGCAAGATGGCAGGCTCGAATAGCTATGTGTCTCGGAGTGATAGAAGATAGCAGGCAGACTCCACACCTGTGTCTTGGAGTGATAGAAGATAGCAGGCAGACTCCACACCTGTGTCTTTGAGGGACAGAAGATAGCAAGCTCTACACTTGTATTGTGAAGTGACAGAAGATAGCAAGTTATTCACTTGAATTGTTGAGTGACATTAGATAGCAAGATGTACACCTCTCTTGTGAGACTACAGAAGTCAGCAGGCTCCTCACTTGTGAAACTGGAAACGAAAAATGTCTTTCATATACAATAAAAAAATGAAACTTTCCTTGTGTACAGTTTCGAGCTGTGAGCGTTTGTGATATGACAAGGAAAACCCCGAAAAAAATATATCAGTAAAACTGGGCTATGAACATTGTAATTTCTATGGAACACTTACCAGAAGAATCATACAATTTAACATATTTCCCAGAAAGATATAATTTCTCTGGAACAGTTGACAGAAGTATATAATCACTGTTCTTAGAGAAAGACTTGAATAATTGACTTGATTTATCTTTTGTGACTTAAATGACTGCAGATGTGTCTTGCCTTAAAGTGCAGTTGATGCTAATATTCCTCAGAAATGAACGTTACATTGAGAATAATCGCTATATTACTCCTGTGCTTCCCTGAGTACAGCTAGATGACTCCTATGCTTTAGAAGAATCCATCCACCATAATATAGAAAACAATTTTGAGGTCATCTGGTGTATATGGGGGTGGGTATATACCTTGCCAGGAAAGAATAGGGGAACTTTCACTGCCTTATCAGAAGGCCACATTGTGTTGAGGGTGTTAATAGTCGCATTTTGAGTGATAATGTTACTTAACAGATGTGTATTACTGTAATATTTGCATCAATTCGGTGTATTGTTGATAGCAGTGTCATATATTACTTTCACCAGTGCAAAATGCCATTATATATAT
>JAYMFT010393849.1:0-19473 GCA_038088735.1 Panulirus argus
ATAAATATATAATGCTGTTCATTCGTTTGGCAAATCAACGCTCGTAAACACTATAAAAAAAATTTGTTTTTTTCTTTTCATTTTTTCTGTTTCATTCATCTGTTCTGAAAGATTTCCTTACCATTACTTATGCCTTGTTTAAACTCTGATTAAAATTTTGTCGTTATATATATTTCTTGAATGAAATTTAAGGTTCTTTAAACTTATGAAAGGTTTTCGATATATTATTAGATAAGTAATCTTAAGTAATTTTAACCATAAATCATGAAAAATTGAGCACATGTGTGGATCTTGGACTGGCTTACACATAAGAGTCCATGTATGGTGATAAAGGGGAAAGCGTCACGTTGCTTCAGGAATCACAAGGTCCGCTTCAAGTTTCTTTTTCTCTTACGTATGTCGTAAATGGAAACATAACACGCACGGAAAATCTTGAAATCCAACAATGACACAGAAATGGAATGTTAGAGCTAAACAAAAGAAGAATGTTTTAATGATTCAAAGAGATTTTGGCAAATTGACGCAGTGGTCAGGGACACGGGAAAGGGATGCTGCAGAATATTACATTTTGTTGAAAGAAATATCAAATGTGAACATAAAAGGGTTGTGAAGCCATTTTTAAGAAACAAAAGAAGGGGAAGATCTTGGAGTGATAACCCATAACGACCTAAGGTACAGAAGGTAATGCTTAGCTATGTGCCACACGGCACACTGAAAATCTAAATTCATGGCTAGATCTATTAGTCAGAAAACAAGATACTTCGCTTCCCCTTTCCATCGCTGTTGTCAGACCACACTTAGATTACGTCTTACATTTTTGGTCGCTGAACTTACCAAAACGAAATAAGCTAAAATGAACCCAAAGAAGAACAACACAGCTTGAATTATACCTTAAGAAGGAAGACAAAAAAAAATAATGAAATTTTCCTTTTAAAAGGCCAAGCTCTAAGGATATCAAACTAAAATTTTCAAATATGAAATAATATCAATCAAATAATTCAAGATATTTTTTTCGCGTTTGACAGGATGACCAGTATTGAACGTAAGGGATGATGCGGTGCAAACCTGGGTCAAATATTCTTCATCAACAAATTTATGGAACGAAGGAATAAACTGCCACCAGGTACTGTTAGAACAAAGACTATCCATAAATTTCTAATATGACAAGAAGTAGATATCATTATATTAATTATCGGTGAATATAAAGCTTATGGTCCATGATAGGCCTATTCACGAATGCTAGTATGATGTACACATTTACTTCAACTATTTGTCATCTAAAGTTACGCCTAAACTTCACCAGAGTAGCCGGTGGTTGAAATTAGATTCGAATATGTTTATTCCACTTTCTGTAGTATATGCTGATTCCTCATGGCTGCTTCCTACCGGCAAATATGCCGGAGGGAGAGGTTGGACAGGAGAAGCCTTCTGCTTTGCCATCCTTATCCCATCGATATAACTTAAGAATTTAGAATAATATAACTGGTCTCTTATAGCTAACCTCTTTATAAACACTAAAGACTAGGACTGGCGCTTTGACAGGAGGGAAACCATGCCAGGCTCCCTGACGCACGGCCACAAGCCTTCCCTGCCGTCACTCCAGAGCCAAGGCGACAACTTGCAACCCGCGTGACCTGGACTGAGGCCACCACCTCTGTGGCCAGCAACCCACGACCGCCATCAGGTATAATGCCATCAATTTTCCGAAGCAATAAGCGTGTCGTACCAAAAGGCTGGCAACCACGCCTCATCCTCAGACAAATGATCATTTTGTAAAGTCGGCTTACCCGGGGCAGGACCGTGCAATTTCAGGCGCTTATGCTTATAAGGTCGGGAATCATCATAGCTTCCACGAGTCCTTCGACTGGATCTTCCCGATGGTATGATAAGAGGCAAATGCGGCTGATATACGGTTTAATAAGATGAGGGATTCCTGAGATGTGGTATTACCAGTGTGCTAGGGTGCTGGTGAAGTGTAATATTGGTGCCAAGGTGATGGTGAAGTTTGGTAGCGGTGCCAGGGTGCATGTGAAGTGTGTCATTGGCGCCAGGGTGCTGGTGAATTACGGTGCTTTTGCCAGGGTACTGATGAAATGTGTTACTGGAGCCAGGGTTGTACTTGTGTCAGGGTGTTGGTGAAGTGTGGTACTGATGCCAGGGTTATGTTGAAGTGTGATACTGGTGTCAAATCGCCGGTAATCTGTGGTGCTGGTGCCAGGGTACTGGGTGACGTGTGGATCTGGTGCCAGGGCAGTGATGAAGTGTGATAATGGTGCCAGGGTGCTGGTGAAATGTGGCACTAGTGCTAGGCTGAGTCGTAGTGAAGGGAAGTAGTGATATCTGGGCGCCGATGACATGTCTTGTTGATGCCATGGTGCTGATTGAGAGTGTAAATGTTACTGATGCCAGGGTGCTGGAGAAGTGTGGTTTAGGTGGTGCCCAACAGAGTGCTGGTAGAAGGTGATACTGGTATCATGCGGAGTGCTTGTGAAGTGGGGAAACTGGTGCCAATGTGCCGGTACCGCCCTGGTGTCAGGATGGTACTGAAGTGTAGTGCTGGTGCTATGTAGGGTGCTTATGGAGCGGAAAAGTGCGGCCAGGGTGCTCTTGAAATGTGACACTGGTGGTAGGCAGAGAGCTGGTGAAGTGTGACAGTGGAACCAAAGTGCTGGTGAAGTGTGGTACTCGTCCTAGGTGAGATACCGATGAAGAGTAAGTAATACCGGTGTCAGGGTAGAGGTGTTACCGATACTGCTCATATCGGAGTATTGTCGATAATCCTCTTTCGATACACAATTTGGACGTACAGATATAATAGAGCTTTAATGTAATATACTATTTCATGAAAGCTTAACTATCGTTTAACTTCTATTTATGAAGAAATAAATATTAAATAACACTAAGCAAACTAAAATCAATGTAGTGATTCAAATCAAAATTACCCATATGTGTGATGGGTACATATGTTAATACTTGCTCTGGTAATTTCATCATTTTACTTTTGAATAGACTGGTTTCTTTCATTATTACTTTTTTCAATTAAGGTTATCTAATCAGAAGTTGTAACCTTTTCTTCCTCCCTTTCACGAAGAGTTAGCTGTTATACACTACAATCTGTGAGATAATTGATATTAATTATGAATCGACTCAATGAACATATTTTAAATAGCAGTTATTTTCTCTCTGTTAGCTCCAGAAATGTTGCAGTCATCACTGCCTGTAAGGGTTTATGTTATAAACAACGAAGATGGTTTATTCTAGAGTTTGTACATTTGAATAAAATGTTGACAGTTGTTTCATTCTTCAGTTTTCAGTCTTAAATGTGATATAAAATGAAAAAAAAAAAAGACTTTCAGTCATGGACTCATTATACAGAAAGCCTTTCTCTAAAATGAAAACTGAGCAAAGGTTTCAAGTACTGACATTTGATATAGTTTTCGCATTCTATAATATGTCATGAACGATCACACAAATACTGACATGAATAAAGATTTAATAGATATAGAAATATATCACGATATTTTACAATTGGCATATAAATACACATTATTTTCACAGAATGACAGCTCTATCTTAAAGTGCTAAAGTATTGTACTGGTGCTAGGGTGATGCAGTGTGCTCCTGGTGTCATGGTTTGGTTAAGTGGGAAAATAGTGTCAGGGTGCTAATGAAGTGCAGTATTGTGAAGTGTGGTATTAGTGCCAGAGTGCTAGTGAAGTGTGGTGATGGTGTCGGCGTACCGGTGAAGTATGTTACTGGGGCCTTAGTGTTGGTGAAATGTGGTATTACCGCCAGGTTGCTGGTGAAGGGTGCTAATGGTGCCAGGGCGTTGGTAAAGTGTAAGGTGCTGGTGATGTGTGGTTCTGGTGCCAGGATGCTGCTGAAGTTTGGTACTGGTACCTTGGTGGTGGTGAGGTCTGAAGCTAGCGCCAGGCTGCTGGTGAAATCTGGTAGTAGTGCCTGGGTGCTAATGAAGTGTGGTGCTAGTGCCAAGGTACTGGAAAAGTATGTTTCTGGTGTCATGTTTACTGGTGATATTCGGTGTTGGTGGCAGGGTGCTGGCGTAGTTTGTTAGTGGTGCTAGAGCGCTGGAAGTTTGGAATTGATGCCAAGGTGCAAGTGAAGTGTGGTGCTGGTGCCAGGTTGCTTGTGAAGCACTGTACAACATGTTCCCTCTTTATCAGCCAACAGAGGAGCTAACATAAGACTGGAAGGTCAAGCAATGTCCCTCACATCTAACCAAGACGGAGGCAGACTTCAAACCGGAAACAAAACATGAGTTTCTAAAGCATTACATTAGTACTGCTTGTCTACACTCCCTCACTCCCACATTATGGCCGCACCTCTTCTCATGATCCCAGCAATTACTTCTTTCCTCCACCTTCTGATACTCCCTCCAACCTCAAACACTCCCTGGGGTCTCCAACATTCTCTCTGGTCTCCAATAGTTTTTCCAACACTCAACGTTTCTGTGGCCACACCCTGCCCTTTGCCTTCATCCCTTCACATTATCTCCATTTCCTTCCTTGCTTCGTATCCTGAACTTTTATGGTTCTTTCTCCCCAACTTACAGCTCCCTCCTCCTCCCTTCCCTTCTCCCCACCTTCCTTCACCATTCTTCTTCCACGCCTCCTCATCGTCCTTCCTGCCTCCCCAACCCATCCCCCCACTCTTCAGCTCCGTACCCTGCGTCATCCCCCCCCCCCCCATCTCGTTCCCGCTTCTCCCCATCTTCAAACGTCACCGCCAGGCGGAGGTCATGCGTCATCACTTGCAAACGTATCACGATGATGGATGGCTGGTGGGCGGTTGGTGAGGAAGCATGATGGGGAGGGTAGAGGAGGAGTTGGGGAGGGACGGGGGAGTGGGATTGGGAGATATGAAGAGGGGCAGAGGCATTGCATGGATGACGGAATCTAATGGTCGGTGAACATGTGTGTTACGGGAGTGACGTGTTGCGGTCGTGGAAAGAGTGTCTGTATGGTAGAGCAAGTGTTGAAGATGTGGGTGTGACGTGTTACCGGTGTGGGGAGAGTGTTGTTCGGTAGAACTGATGCGAGTGTCGGGAGCATGAGGTGTTACGGGCGTGGGGCGTGACTGTACGGTAGACCTGGTGTAGGTGGTGTGGGTGTGACGTGTTTTGGGCGTTGGGAGATTATTTGTTCGGTAAAGCTGGCATGGTTGTTGTGGGCACGAATTGTTACGGACGTAAGGATAGTTTCTGTATGTTAAAGCTAGCGTTGGCGGTGTAGGTGTGATGTGATCTTAGCCCAGGGAGAGTGTCAGTATGTTAGATCTGGCTTGGGAAGTGTGGGCGTAATATGTTACTGACACGGGGAGAGTGAGTGTAAGACAGAGCCGGCGTGGGTGTGACTTGCTACTGGCGTGAGAAGAGTGGGTGTAAGGCAGAGTTGGCGCGGGTGGTGTGACCGTGACGTGCCGGTTACGGGGAGGATGGGCGTATGGTGTATGGCGTGGGTTGTGTGGGTGTGACGAGTCATTGGAGTGGGGAGAATATCTGTACGACAGACCTGCTGTGGGTGGTAAGGGCGCCAGGGAAGTGTACGTACGAAGTGTGGGTGTGAAAAATAATGGGCGAGAGATTGGCTGCCGTGGAACATGCCTGAATTGTGAGAGTACTTGGGAGTATACGGGAAGGGTATATTAAAGAAGACCTGATGGTTTATGATGAGCTCATCTGCTGGAAGCCAGAAAATGTACCCAGACTACTTCATCTTATTTGCCATAGATATCTATCTCTTCCTGCAACACAACGACCAGCAGAAGGTGCACAATGTGGTAGGTGTAGAATGCACTGACAAGAGAAGTTTACTAGAAAGTGAAGAAAGGAAGAATAACCTATTCAGTGGGGAAAGGCTTCATCCTTGAAAAAAAAGTTTAGGTTTTCTGTAGAAAAAAATATTCATGTGTTCATCTTTCTCACATAGGATCATTTACTGATACCTGACGTCACTGAAGTAATTACCTAGCTATAATCTAATGGTAATTATGCCCCTTGCCTTGATATAATTTTGGTAGTTTGTTGTAATGTTTCGTAACTCTACAACTGACAAAGCTTTTAAAAGTTGTTTCTCTGTCTAATGTGAAGAGATTGCCGTGTGTAACGCGGTCAAATTATTCAGTATTTTGAAAACTTTAATAAGATCCGCTTGGAGTCTGACTTCTTGAAAAAATATTTTTCAAGATCTCCGAGTCTTTCCCCGTAAGGCTTATTTCTAAGCATATTTGTTGGTCTTTTCTGCATTCGTTTCTAGCTTTCCTCTGTCTTTTCCCAGGTTTGGTGACCAAAACCGAACAGCGTATTAAAAAGGCGAGTACTGTATTCTTTGCTTCACAGTTAAATAGTTCTACTTATAAAACCTAAAATTCTGTTTGCTTTACTTATGCAGCTAACCACAGACTTGCGCATGTTAGGTCGTTACTGATCGTTATCCCAAAGCCTTTTTCATCTTGTACATATCAAGCGTTGGAATGACGGGTATTTTTAGGGCGTGAGGTGTGCGCGCGTTTGGGAAGTTTGGGCATGTCGTTATCTGGGTATTGGTTGACCTGGGAAGATGTAGAAAAAGAACTGCTAATCGTTTAGTGCATGGGTGATGGGGAAGTGTGGTATGGTGCTTGTGGCGTTGATGTGTGAACGAGGAGGGATACAAGGGCTAGTAAATATGAGTATAGTGCAAACGTGAACGCCCTAAAGTGTTCCAGATAAGATCATGCACACTCTCACTGTATATATCGCTCTTGTGAGAAAAGCTGAAAAGGTGAGGAAGTACTAGTGCTGAGACGCTGCACTTTGAGGGAATCTGAGAGAGACCGAGACACTGGGGGAGGGGTTTAGAAAATCTCCAAGTGACACGTAGGAAGGCTTGTAAAGGAGTGGGAGCTATTTGTGAAGATTACTGCCTACTGCACATCCTCCATCATCCTATCCGCCAAAAACATAAAATGATAAAAATGAAATACATTGATAGATATTCATCCAATTATCTCCTAAATTCATCAATTAATCAGTTAACTAATTCAAGATATAAATGAAAAGTCTTCAGTTTCGGGTCTTGTTTGGCAGACTTGTAGCCTTGCAGCGTGAGTGTATAGCGGAAGGACAGTCCCTGTTGAGGACTGATAGACTCCTATCAAACTCAGCCTCAAGCACAACAACTACGGCTTCTTGTCACAACTTTATAGAACACTCCTCCTCATCAGCTTTAAGCACCCAGAAAGCTTGACAACTGCTGTAACTAGACACATCTTTAGAATGTTCTTCCGGATGTTGCTGTGCAGATAGAAATGACATGGATGAATAACAGAACACAGACAATAAGACTAAAATAGATCACAGTTGGCAGCCATGATGTTGTCAACACTGATCGGGAAGTCACTAAACAAGAGCATTGACACACGTCATCACCCATCTCCATCCACCATCATCCGTGACCCCTGCCGACCATGATGTCAGAACACACACATACAAACATACTTGTACAATCTTTTATCCTTCATCTGGTCGATCGCCTAGCTCAGATTTCGCGCCATTTCCTCATTATAACTTTGTACATCTTACCATTCAGGCTTGTTAAGACTACCACACAGCGAAGAGATGCGAGGAACATGAGTCTATCGACTGTGGCACTGTGTGGCAGGATTCATGATGATATGTGAATCGTAGTACGGTGTGGCTGGACCCATGATAATCTGTGAACCATGGTAGTGTGTGACTGGACCCACGACCCTCACGCAGAATGCATGCAGCCGTGGGCTACACATGCAACACTTGCTGCAGGGGCAACAGAGGCGGCGCAGCCTGGCCAAGATACACACCATCGCCTAATGCAACTCCTGCCTATGAATACCAATGTGGCCATCCATCAAGCCTGCAGTAATGACCCTGTCTTCCTGTCGTGACCTGACCGGTGGAGGGATGACTAGAGTGGTGACTTGGACTGTGGAGGAACAACAGGGCTGGTGACCTGAGCTGGGCTTATGACCTGGGCTGTAGTCGGTCAGCGGGGCTAATGATATGGTTTGCGTTAGGTCAGCTAGGCTGGTTATCCGGCCTATTGTAGGCCAACGATGCTGGTGATCTAGACTGTGGTCGGTCAGATGGGAGCTAATGAACTAGTTGTGGAGGGTTAGCTGAGCTGGCAACCTGGCCTGAGGTGGTTCGGCAGGGGTGGTGACCTGGCCAATGGTAAGTCAAATGTGCTGGTGAGCTGTTTTGTAGAGGATAGCCAGGGCGATGATCTGGACCACAGTTAATAATCTGGAATAGTGACCTGGACTATGGTGTATCAGGTCAGCTCGGGTGATGACCTGAAATGAGGTAAGTCAGCTGGATGTTGATCATTTCAACTGAGGGTCAGCCAGTGTTGATCTAACTCTGCGTATTAACCTGAATGACAGTCTTATCTGTGTAAGAGCCATAGAAATGCACGGAACTACCGCCCAACAATACCAAACTGCAGCTTTTGTACCCACCTAGGCCATAACAACCCGCTGGAATCAATATGTCTTAAGGCAAGACGTCATTCTTCCGTCCCACCTAAGAAGCTGCCTACAACTCGATACATAGTCAGGTTTCATCCACGCAACCTAAAACAACCAACTGCATCACTGCATAACAACCGCTCTTCCAAACTCCTGGCACCCCTTCAGAACATCAAATACCTACTAGTCCCTGCTGGCGGGTTAGGGAGGGATGGATCTGGCGTAGGGACGGAGAAATTATGAATGTATCAGAAAACAGCTGTAGCGTCGTTCAGAAATGTACTCATAATTGAATGTTCGACGGCGACATCAGTCACCGGTTGGCGTTGTAATCATCGCGTTAATCACCTAACCTAACCTTTCCCTAGGGATAGCTGTTGCCCACTGATTGACTGACCTCACCATGTTCATAGAGTTAACCAGCTTAGAGTGATCAGAGCTTGTAACTTGCTACCCCAGTAAGCCATCCTCTTCTGGTCCTCACCAATCAGTGACACCTACAGTTCCCATGAGGGCCGTCCTCACTCTCAAGGGTCGCTTTCATGACCTGACCTGACCTGGCCATCCCATATGTCCTTGGGATCACCGAAGGCAAACCATTCAAGCTGTCTATTTGCCTCAAACCACAAGCGCAGCGGTAGACGCCTGAAATCTTAACCACGTGACTCCAGACTTAAACATCCATTTGAGCTCTCTATATTACCCAGTAAATAATTGTTTATGTTGTTGTTCACTGTGTTTCCATATCTCTCTCTGGAGTTGACTGACAACAACTTTTGGGCAGAGACAGTGCTAAACATTAACCTTTCTTGACCCTTGCTATCATCATCCTGCTCCCGGTACCTGACCTACGATATCACACACTTGCCCCTCTATCCTTTTGTCCTTGCCTGGTCAAGTGTGTTTCTCCAGAAGCCCCAAGATGATTCTACCTTCTTCTGAGGCAAGGTCCCCTGGGACATCGTCAAGGCCGTCAAACTAACCCAGTTTCTATAGGATTTCGGCTACATCTCTCTCTCTCTCTCTCTCTCTCTCTCTCACAGTAACTGCTTCCCATCTGTCTAACCGGGAGCATCGTGACAGATCTTCGGTGTCTTCTCTTTTCTACTGCTGCAGGTCCAAGGGATTTTGGCACGCCAGCTCGCCTGTAGTTGCATTTAAAAAACTTCATTGTCCTCAAAGTGTTCATTTCTAAAAAAAAAAAAAAAAAAAGGGAAGGAGAGCCATATCGTGTCATTCAGAAATGACATTCATACTCGAATGTTTGGCGGAAGACTAGGCTCGAGCTGCCGCTGTGATTGTCGCGTTAAGCAACAAACCTGACCTCACTCCAGCGGAGTGGCTGACATCTCCAAGCTCACGGAAGTCAAACCAGTCCAGCTACCAGCTAGCTTCAGACACAAAAGCTCGCTAACTAGCGCTTTGACACCTCTTGCCATGATTGACTCAAGGAGCCTTTGTGGTTTCTTACCCGTCGGTAGGAGTCTATCATGAGGTTCTTCACTCTTCACCTTCCTAGTTAAATTGCACTTCCAGTAACACCTCGCTCTAAGCTACGTAACCTGGGACATAACCCACTAAAGCACTGTTGTTGTCATTACTCGTGTTTCCGTATCCCGCTCTCGGTCCATAAGACTCCAGTAGAACACCTCGCGACTCTGTGTATCAATCCAAATGGAAGTGGATCTCTGTTATTCCTCGACGGACGGGACTCAGGGCGCAGCAAGTCCCTCCTCCTCGTGCGCGCGCCCATGTGGCCTTGGTTTTTCCTTGACTGACGGGACAAAGGACGCGGAGGCCTTCCTTCCATTTGGCACACTAGCTAGGGTTACAATTCGACGGACGAGACATGAGGTGCGGAAATCCTCCCACCATCTGGCTTGCGTTCCACTTCGACAGTAGAAACTTAGAGCTCGGCGGTGCTCCCTTGATTGATCCAGGTTACACATAGACGGACGGGATACAAGGAATGGCGGGTGATGAGTGCCGCACCTGCAACACCCCTATCTTTATCATACATTGAGCTGGTGGCTTTGTATGGTTCACGTGAAAGTGAAGTGGTGAACGGAACTGAGATGAGGGGATGGGATGGATGTAATAGATTTAGGAAGGAGAGGGTGTAAGGGATGGAGATTAGGGGAAAAAATATGTGAGCAGAAATTTGCACTGAACAAGATTCGATCACAATGGGAGATTTTAACCTACCTGTGTGTAAATGGAGATAATCCCTTTCCAGTAGCACGGGAGGGGGCTCTACCCAAATTTGACTGATAGTTCCCTAACACGATTAGTTGAGAAACTTTCTCGCGTTGAAAACTTATTAGATCTAGTTCTACTTACAAATGAGGCTCTCGTTCATGGTGTTAAAGTTGGAGAATAGTTTGGTACAAGTGATTGCCGGCAAATCACTTCTGAGGTAACTTTAAACATGCCTGTAATGCTGATCAACACGAAAATCAGGAAAAAATATCAGATTTTAGACGCATATTCCAGCGTTCTTTACATTGCTCTTGACAGGTAAAAGTGGGATGATGTAAATGAAAAATATATAGGCGTAACTTGAAAGAGATCCAGATTGTTTTCAAAGTAACAGAGGGATCATGTGCTGATGGGCATAAGACGGTCTTGTTTCTAAACAAAGTTGTGGTGGAGCGATGGCATATAAAAAATGCTTCCTGTGTAAGAAAGTAGCACATAAGAAACTCAAACGTCAAAGCAAACGTCAGTATAAAGCGCATAATGCTGAAAATAGGCAAAGAATCCCTAAAGAGTTTCTTAGTTATGACAAAAGTAAGAGAACCAGTATCCAATCAACTGGGTCATTAATTACAGAAAATTCTAATTATTTTCAAGAAAACGCAGCTATGATAAATAATTAAAAAAAAAAATTGTATCTGTATTTGTAATGAACGATAAAACTCGAGTTCCGAATCCAGTTTCATTGCTAAGAGGGGAAATGGTTTGCATCAAACTGAAATAACAGATGAAAATACACATTTAACGCCAAATGGAATGAGTGTAAATGAAAAGGCAAGCCCAGATAAATTTTATCGGATTACACTGAAAGAGTCGAAAAATATGATAGTTAAACCACCGGCTGCTCTTTTCATTAAGTCACTTGTCACGGGAGATGTTCCAGAGAAATGGAAATTTGCCACTGTAACATTGATATCAAGAAAAAAATAAATAGATAAAGCACTGTCTGGAAATTATTGTCCATTTAGATCAACGTACAGCTATAGCTGGTAAACTAATGGAAAGTATAATTCTGGATAAGACTGTAAACCATCTAGAGGACCACCATTTAATTCCCAACATGGTTGCCAATGTCTTAGGAGTAAAGTTATGAGTTGGTGAGAGAACAAGAGCTAAGGAAGACGAAGCACTACTCCTGAAGCAGGAGTTTTGGGAGCATGTGACAGAGAGTAAGGAAGTAAACCTAGATTGATGTGAGCGAAAATGAAAGTGGATGGCGAGAGATGGGTATTTATTAATGCTTAAACTTACATTGACAAAACACTGAACTGAACAGAGTGAACTGGAAGAGCACGGAACTGAACAGAATGAAAAACGTATTGTACGCAGGACTGAACAGAGTCAGCATTGGGTTTATCTCAAGACTGAAGAGAGGTGGTAACTGTTTGAACATGACTGAACAGAATGCAAAACTATCTGAAAACACAATTCCACAGAGCGAGAAGTAGGCTATACCCAGGACTGTAAAGAGTGAGCAACTGACAAAATACATTACTGAACAGGAGGAGTAACTGGCTGAACACTGGAGTGAGCAGAGTGAGCAACTGTCTGTACACATGACTGAATACAACAAGAAACTAGCTCAATAAAGAACTGAACAAACTGAGCAACTAGCTGAACACATGACCGGAGACAGCTAGCCACTAGGTGAACACGAGACTGAAGAAAGTGAGCAATTGGTTGAACACAGGACTGAAGAGAGTGTGCTTCTGACAGACAACAGGACTGAACAGAAAGAACAACCGGCTGAAACAAGACTGAACAGAGAAAGAAACAGGCTGAGCATATGACCAATGAATACCTAGGGCTGAGAGTGACAGTACAAGCTTGGACATCGGCTTTTCCATAGTAGACCGTAAGTTCCCCAGAAGTCTTCTTCAAAACTGTTCCATTAGTTTGCTTGCTTTGAATAACGCGCGACAACGGAAGCTGATAAAGAACAACCTGAGATCTACCATGAGACAATCAGGGCTTGTGAGCCTTGTTAATCTTAACCACGAATGAGATATCAAATTTGGATTTGTAGGAGGTCGATAAGACTGTCTTCACATTTACAAGTAGTAAAATGTCGAAGATATTAGCTGTAACTTTTGTTTTCTGATGAAGAATTATTAGAATTATTTGCTACCCAATAATTAATTCTCTTTGCTCAAATGAACTTTTTTCTGTATGAAAAGTGCTTTATAAGTATAGTGCTTACCCTTACATTTCACACCATCCTTAAGATTTGAGGAGAGGGCCCCATACAAAATACTTGCCATGGGCCTCTGACCCTGCCGCAAGTGAGCTGGGAACATTTTGAAGACTTTCACTGCAGCTGGTGAGCTGGGAATACTATGAAGATTTACTTTGCTGTTGGTGAGCTAGGAATATCATAACAGACTTATCCTGCTGTTGGTGAGCTGGGATTATCATGAATACTTACCCTGCTATTGGTGCACTAGGATTATCATAAAGACTTACGCTGCTCTTGGTAAGCTGGGATGATCATAAATACTTACTCTGCTGTTGGAAAGCTGGGATTATCATAAAGAGTTCGACTACTCTGCTGCTGGTGGGCTGGGATTATCATAAAGACTTAATCTGCTACTGGTAAGCTCGGATTATCATAAAGACTTCGACTACTCTGCTGCTGGTGGGCTGGGAATATCATAAAGACTTAATCTGCTATTGGTAAGCTGGGATTATCAAAAAAACTTACCCTGCTGTTGGAGAGCTGGGACTATCATAAAGACTTACCTTTTTTTTTGGAGAGCTGAGATTATTAAACACACCCTGCTGATGGTGCACTAGAATTACCATAAAGACTTACCCTACTGATTGTGAGCTGGATTTATCATAAAGACTTACCCTGCTGTTTGTGAGCTGGGATTATCATAAACACTTACCCTGCTGTTGGTACACTAGAATTATCATAAAGACTTACCCTGCTGTTTGTGAGCTGGGATTATTATAAAGACTTACCTTGCTGTTGGAGAGATGGGATTATTATAGAGACTTACCCTGCTGTTGGAGAGCTAGGATTATTATAAAGACTTATCCTGCTGTTGGAGAGCTTGGATTATTATGAAGACTTACTCTGCTGTTGAAGAGCTGGGATTACCATAAATACTTACTCTGCTGTTGGAGAGCTGGGATTATCATAAAGACTTACTCTGCTGCTGGTGTGCTGGGATTATCATAAAGACTTACCCTGCTGTTGGAGAGCTGGGTTTATTATAAAGACTTACCCTGCTGTTGGTGCACTAAGATTATCATAAAGACTTACCCTGCTGCTGGTGAGCTTGGATTATCATAAAGACTCACCCTGCTGTTTGTGAGCTGGGATTATCATAAAGAGTTACCCTGCTACTGGTGAGCTGGGATTATCATAAAGACTTATCCTGCTGTTGGAGAGCTGGGATTATCATAAGCCTTACCATACTGTTGGAGAGCTGGGATTATCATAAAGACTTACCCTGCTGTTTGTGAGCTGGGATTATCATAAAGACTTACGCTGCTCTTGGTAAGCTGGGATTATCATAAAGACTTACACTGCAACTAGTGAGCTGAGGTTATCATAAAGTCTTACCTGCTGCTGGTGTGCTGGGATTACCATAAAGACTTACCCTACTGTTCGAGAGCTGGGATTATTAAACATTTACCCTGCTGTTGGTGCACTAGGATTATCATAAAGACTTATCCTGCTGTCTGTGAGCTGGGATTATCGTAAAGACATACTCTGCTGTTTGTGAGCTGGGATTATTATAAACACTTACCCTACTAGTGGTGCACTAGGATTATCATAAAGACTTACCCTGCTGTTTGTGAGCTGGGATTATCGTAAAGACATACTCTGCTGTTTGTGAGCTGGGTATTATTATAAACACTTACCCTACTAGTGGTGCACTAGGATTATCATAAAGACTTACCCTGCTACTGGTGTGCTGGGATATCATAAAGAATTACCCTGCTGTTGGAGAGCTGGGATTATCTTAAAAATTTACCCTACTGTTGGAAAGCTGGGATTATCATAAAGACTTACTCTGTTGTTGAAGAGCTGGGATTACCATAAATACTTACTCTGCTGTTGGAGAGCTGGGATTATCATAAAGACTTTCTATACTGCTGGTGTGCTGGGATTATCATAAAGACTTACCCTGCTGTTTGTGAGCCGGGATGATCATAAAGACTTACCTTAGGGTTGGAGAGCTGGGATTATCATAAAGACGTACCCTGCTGCTGGTGAGCTGGGATTATCATAAAGACTCATCCTGCTGTTTTCGAGCTGAGATTATCATAAGGACTCACCTTGCTGTTGGTGCGCTATGATTATCATCAAGACTTACCCTGCTGTTTGTGACCTGGATTATCATATAGACTTATGCTGCTGTTGGTGAGCTGGAATTATCATAAAGACTTACCCTGCTACTGGTGAGCTGGTATTATCATAAAGACTCACCCTGCTACGAGTGAGCTGGGATTATCATAATGACTTACCCTGCAACTGGTGGGCTGGGATTATTGTAAAGACTTACCCTGCTACTGGTGAGATGGGATTATCATAATGACTTACCCTGCAACTGGTGAGCTGGGATTATCATAAAGACTCACCCTGCTACGGGTGAGCTGGGATTACCATAATGACTTACCCTGCAACTGGTGAGCTGGGATTATCGTAAAGACTTACGCTACTGGTGAGCTAGGATTATCATAAAGACTCACCCTAGTGTACAGTAGCAGGCAGGCCAGACTCAACGCTCACTTGCCGTTTCTGTCAAGTACTTTACCATGTGAGGCAGCAGCTGAGCTATCCTGTCCCATTGGAAATCAACCGTCATTTCCCCCAAAACCACTTCTCAGAACATGGTCTGTGCTGATGAGGAGAGTTAAATGTAATGCCAGTAGTCACAGTGACACTCACAACTGTTGGTAATTTCTTACGAATGATATATACAGATGGGTCCCTACAGGAGGCCATTGGTGTTCTGTCAGTGCTGCTGTTGTAACACACACCGATGGGTTCTGCCTACAACAGAGAGACAGGATCGGTACTTGAGACCCCTGCTCCAAAATGGAATGGTCGCTATTCTCATTGCTCTAAAATCTGTTAATATCTCGAAGAAAGATGATCTGATTGAGAATGACCCTCTCTCCTCAATAACTGCATTAAACTGCATTCAGCATGACTATACTATACTTGTGTCTGAAGCATGACACTGATGTCATAGAATTATCCCCTAGATTCTCTAGCATAATACGCTCAGAATGCATAACAGGACTGATGAATTAGTAAAAGTTTAAGCCATGCAGGAATAACTGACGAGAACATAGGTCTACCTGCGAGAAGCTTTAAAAAAATAATTAAAAGAACTTGAACAAAGAAAGTCTTTGGATTCAAACCGAAGTAAAATCCTTACAGGCAGATCAGTCGAACATCATAATATTATGAAAAAAGAACAAACATATTTGTTTCCAGTATCAGGATCAGTAGACAGCTAGATGTTGTTGTTGCCCAACTCCGGCTGGGTTATAGATACTGATGGGCGTTTGCCCCTCCAGCTGAAAAGGAGTAGACTGAACGTAAAGTTTGCCAGCCAAGTCTCTTCATGCCCCTTAACATTGTATAATTCACTTGCATCATTGGTGAATCTAGAGATAATTCCTAAAGAACTGCAATTAACTTGTATTTATATTTGATCCATAAGAATGTTCTACCATAGATACTTGAAAAAATATCCGAACTTTGCACATCGTAAATAGTTCATATACCTTGTTATATAATCCAATTACTGTTGCTTAATCACTGTAAACAGTTCGCTTATTATGTACATAGTCTAACAATTCATAAATGTTGCTCATTCCCGGTAAACACATTCATTGCGACGTAACTTGGAATATAACTGAATCACTGAAGCCCAGTCCCTGGACCTTTGCATCCTCTATATCCTCTACGCATTACCGTCCTTTGGATGGGTCGGACTACACAATAAACTCGACGTTGTTGTGGAAAAATCAGCGTCTGTCTGTGTGGGAATACACCAAACGTTCACAGTCGGAGTCGCGAAACTGTACTTTATTTTGTGCTGCTCAAAGTTAAGCTGTAAATTCAGCCATAAACTGCAAGGGCTCACGCTAGGTACTTAAACTGCGTAAGTATTCTGCTGCTAATAACCTCATTATACTTGCTGTGCGCACGAAGCGGGAAATCTCTGAAGTGAGCTTATCTATGTACCGAATACTGTAACATGACTGTAATCTGAGGCTTTTGTTCAGAATATTTTTCGTGAAAAATAGTTGACCATACCATTTACGAAAGCTGGTATTCCCACTGCATACCAAACATTTTTTAGACAAGACGTAAAATTCGTTAATGACAAACAGGCACGTCAAAACAAAACACACACACACACACACACACACACACACACACACCAAATACGCAGAAATACAGGCACACCTACAAAAACATACACACACAAAGAGACAAACAAAAAGTCGGACAAATATTGACACAGTTCCCAGGTTATTCCCCCCTCAACCCCCAACACCCACCTCGCCCTCCATCTCCCACCGCCCGGCGAGATGGGTGGCCTGGCGTGTGTCAATTGACTAAAAGAAAAAAAGACGAGAAGATATCCATCTGTCTTTTTAGATGGGATGGTTAAAGGGAGAAATAAACTAAAGTTGGAAATAAAGTTTTAAATGGAAGAGAGTGTTAGTGTGTAAACGTGTATAGGTGTTTTGCTCAAATCCTGTTTTTGGTGCTGTACTTATATAACCCCGGCGGACTGAGGAGGCAGTGTTCCATGCTGATTTGACGAAAGAAGAAAAAAACCCTAAGCTAAGGATTTTTCACTGTGTAAGTTGATGGGTGGCTGGAGCCTCTCTTTAGTACTTTCAGGTTCGGTGGTAATGCCGTTCGGGAAGCCACCCATCTGTCCTCATCTCCCGCAACCTCAACTATATTCCTAGCCTCTCACTCCTAGCTCGCTCACCTCCACTGACCCCTTACCCTCTAACCACAACCCTTGTCCTGGTTCCCCTCCCCCTTGTCCCGCCCGCACCTGAATTGGTCTGTGCCGGTAAATTTATTGTGCACCCCATGTGAGCGGTAGCGCAAAAGGATTACAGAAGCCACAGGGGTCTTACTCAGACCCCAGTGGGTTAATATTGCATTGGTTTTAACAAAGTTGATTCATATTAGATGTTTCATTGCATACATTACATAGTTTCATATGGTAAGTTTTACCGACTGGATGCAAAAAGTTGATAGAAACTTAAAATTTTAGGTATCTTGTTAACAATAAGGTGTGACATTTCTTGCAGGGTTTATTTACACTTATCCCTAAAAGGCTCTATTTTTCACATTCTAAGATATAGTGTTCTAGTTTGTGTTCAGATATTTAGCTGCAAACTTTATAATTTATATGATTAACATCCCAAGACAGGCCAAAACGCCAATAATAACTATAGCCTAACCTCAGTCTAGCAGTTACATCATGTAATCTGCTGATCTTATTACTTTCTCCATATACATGTTTTACTTTACACATTTCCCTGTGACGGAAAAGGTTTCTAATTGTGCTTATCTGAACTCATCTTCGTGCTTCAGAGGTCTGTTAAGTTCCTTTCTAATTACAGTTTTGAGGCTTCTAATTGACAATCCAATTAATTTTCAACATCATCTTCACTAAGTGCAAGTTTGGCTAAAGTATCAGCTTTGTCATGCTCACGGAGGCCTATATGAGAGGGAATCCATAACAATTTGATTTGAATCCCTTGAGCAATAATGTCTGAGTATTTGATCTCAGGGTGATAAGGGTAAGTAGTGAAGATAAAGAATCGGAGATAATTAACTGTCTGTGGCAGTGATTTCTACCAGCTCAAGAGCGATAAGTATGGCGAGCAATTGAGTTTCTAGGGTAGATACCCAATTGTATTTTCTATCTTCTTTCTCCAATCTTTTATCAATTGGGCTGGATAGCTGCCTGCCATCTCAGTGGCAGACCTGCGAGAACCGTCAGTATAGTTACACTGGGCTATGTTATTGTCAGTCTCGAGTTTCTGTATATATTCAAGAGCACTGGTTTTGGCTAAGTGCTAAAGGCGGATAAGGAGGTGTAGTGATGTCAAAGAGAGTTATCTGCCACGAAGGTAAGAAATGCTGCTGCTTCCTAATTCTATTCAAATTATGTACTCCAAACATTGTCATGTGTTGGGCTGTTATCTGGATCACTACGCAGAAGTTTCAGTCCTATCATAAGTTTGATTTAAAGTATTCTGTCTTCACTGCTAGGAATACCAAGTTATTTCTGCAAATTTAGTATTTTAGTGGTTTTTGGGCACCAAGTATGATTCTTAGAACTTCATTTTTTTTTCAAGTCTGTTGATACCCTTCCTGTTGTGTAGGACCAAAACTGGTGCGTGGTAATCTATTAGAGCCCTAATATAAGGTAATAAATCATTTTAACAATTCTAATATTTGCACCATATTTAAGATTGTACCCTGCAATAGCTCTAAGAGCTCTGAGTCTATCTGTACATTTTCGATTTAGGTTTTTACACAAACTGCAGTACATGGGACCGAGACACCAAGATATTAAATGGAGGAGACATAGTCAATCGGTTTTCCATTGATTTTCAATTTGGTGCAAAGAATCTCCGGGTTTCAGCCTGACTCTACTGCCAATGAGAGGGAGGGCTCTAGCAGTAGTAGTACCGGCCCCTCCC
>JAYMFT010393860.1:0-19472 GCA_038088735.1 Panulirus argus
TACACGCCTTCATCATCCAGGTGAGGGCTCCACGCTCATCCAGGAGGTGGGTAACGCAGTAGTTGTTTATGCGCAGGCCATGAAGGGCGCCTGCTTCTTCCCGCAAGACGATGTCGCCGCGATTGCGCAGGTAGAACTGTCCTTTAGTAAAGTTCATCTGACGATGATCGTCCTCCACATCACAATGAAGGTCATGTACAACCACATTCAAATCTGCCACAGAATTCTGTGAATGGAAATAGCTTTTTGAGCACACTTGTAGCTACGGGTTTCTATGTATAGTGATAAATTTAGACGGATGCTTAACCCATTGAGGACAAATCTGTTCCAAGATTTGTACTCAGTGGGAACTGGTGTCCTAAAATACTAGGTATCTAAGATGAAAAATACATGTAACCAGTGAGAAGTAATGTCATTTCAGATAACTAGGCTAACTCATCCTAGTTCAAAACTAAAGAAATAAATGAATAGACATATAAACTCTTGAATTGTCACAGGCTAAATGTGAAAACAAAGACACTACTTCACATTAAGTACCACTGAAAGCTCCAATCTAAAAATACTAAAACATCAACGGATGCCAAAGGCTTTTGACTTTACAAGCCTCTACCCACAGGGAACATTAACATACTTAGTCATAATTGCCCATGAGCTATTGTAATACTGTTAACAGCATCTAGCAATAATACAATGGTCTTAAAACAATAAATACCGTAAAGCGATGACAATTTATTTACGCACAGGTTGCTGTAAGAAGGCTGCTAACAAAAAGTTAGTGATTATTATTCACGTAGGGAAATATGAGATGAAAAATAACATGAAACTGCTTGATCGTAATCTTTTTTATGCAGCATCTTAATAATCGGATGATCATAAAAAACACTTCCTTTGTAAACAATCAGTAACTGACTAGATTGTAAAATCTCAAGGAATTCAATACATTTCGATGAAACTGTGTTTGATACCTTAGAATTATCCTGAAAATAACTTGCCGTTTGGAAAGCGAGATGAAGAGTATTCTCCACCGTTAGGGTAAAAAAAAAAAAAAAAGTGCCAGGTCATAGTTATTGGGAAAAACATGAGATGGGAGAGAGTTCCAAAGCTTAGACGTGTAGGGAGAGAAGCAAGTATCAAAACGACCCACCCTTGAGTCGCCGATGGCCACACAATAATCCCACAGTGTGACCCAGAGGCTTGCCGAGTATTGCGTAGTCTAGCTAGTGGTGGGGGCACACAAGCAGCCAGCTCTAGGAAGCAAAAACTACTTGATTTCTTTCATGTTATAATAAATATGTATGATGAAAGTAAAGCAGTTGATGTCATCTATCATGATTCTCAAAAAAGCATTCGATAAAGTTTGCCATCAAAGGTTACTAACTAATGTTGTCACATGGTATAGATGGGGATGCACTTCAGCGGCTAAGAAATTGGTTAAACTGGCCGTAAACAAATAGGTGTGATTATTTGCCAAGCCTCAAGTTGGTTAAACGCAACAAGTGGTGTATTACGAAGATCGGTCTTGGGACCGGTTCTCTCTCTCATATGTATTAGTGACTTTGATAATGGGTTGCATTATAAGATATCGAAATTCGCAAACGGTACTAGGATGGGAAATACATCCACAACAGAAATTGAACGGCTGCAGCTTCAAACGGACTAATAGATGCACTGGGCTCATAGGTGGCAAATGAATTCTAATATTGATAAGAACAAAGTTTTACTCGTCGGTAGTAAAAATCTAAAGGAAGGCAACCATATGAAATCTACTAAACTGCAAAAGGTAAACGAGGAAAAACATCTGGGTATTATACTCTCTGATGATCTAAAACCAAGTAAGCAGTGCACAGCAGTTAAAAAGGCGTACAAAATTCTTGTGGTTATAGGTAGGACCATTGAATTTTAGTCCTGGGAAATTATCTTTACTGTTTTACAAGTCACTTGTGCGTCCCCATCTTGAACAATGTTCAGTTTTGGTCAACTTACTTGAGGAAAGACATGGAGAGAATGCTGAGAGTACGGAGGCAAGCAACCGAGATGATTCCCGGACTGAGAAACAAATTCTGACAGCCCGACTAGACGAAATAAATCTATTTAGTTTAGAAAAGAGGACGGTAAGGAGTGATCTGATACAGGCATTCAAAAACTATCAAAGGCTTCGATAATCTCAATCTGACGATTTACATAGAGATATATTTGTCTGATTCCACTCATAGTAATAGTCGCAAAACTCGTGGGCAAACTTTTTACCTCGAATGAAGAGAAATACTTTTTCGTCAACAGGATTGTTAACACGGAATGATTTACCAAACTACAGAGGTTGAAAGTAGTACCATACATACGTTCAGGCATAGACTAGATAAACATTTCGCTTCTAATCCAGATATTTTTTGTGCCTCCTTAGCTACATGAAAAGTTTATATTTTTCTATTTTTAATAAGGACACATTTTTACTCTTACCACACTGATCTATGGTTTTCATATCTCTTCCACTACCAAAAAAAGCCTCGAAGGGACTCAGTGGTCTGATGTTTGAATTCCTTTGTATTCCTTAAAAAGAAATTGCGTTTTTCATTACCGACATAATAAAAACATAAACACGTCCTAGTGTGCAATACTTCTAACTTTTGTGTGAATCGTGCTCTTGGTTTTTGTTAAATACTCTATTGTTCATTCACGCAGGTCCGGGAGCGTCCCTTGCGACTAGTAGGCCTTCATGGAAGTCACTTGTCCGCAGTGGGATCTTATCATTTTTCAGGTGTCCGTGTGCGCATAATTACAGACTGGTAGGCCATGACGGGCAGACTAAGGACGACAATGGACAGAGACGGATACTTGGACGAAAGGCGGACACACAGACAGACGGAGCACGACACAGTATGCAAAATGACAGAAAGACGAACTAAGATGCATAAATGGACGAGGAAGACCTTGAATAAGTAATCGTTTAAACCGTATTGCCTTACAACTCAACACGTTTACTTTAAAAGTTTTCCATATTCACTAGTACCGTATGCTCTCTACCTTTACGTTTGATGTAAGCTCTCCACATGTACACGTTCAATGTAAGTTCTATTAAACGTTCACGGTCACCATAGGCTCTCGTTCATCTTCACGACTGATTTACCTAAATTCACGGTTACAGGCAAGCTCATCGTGCGAGAGCTTGAGTCGACCGCTGCACCTTGTTCTCGATGTGTTTCAATCATACTGTTCACTATGTTCGGTGATACACAGGATTTCCCGGGAAGTCTGGATCCAAAGGGAATGATACAATTTTAGTCTTAATATATCTATCACCCAAAATGCGTGTCATTAGCAGCTATATATACACCAGTTCTCGAACGAATGTTTCTTCGAGCGTTTAAGACAGAAAACATTGATCCAAATGCATGCCTTCCATCTTTCTTTTTTTTTTGGTGTATGAGAAAGAAAGGTGATACGCCTGCCTCTGGCATTTTCCTGAAACAAGTAGAAATACCAGTTCCTCTTTCTCTTTGACTGGTACATTGTGGCATCAACATATTTCCTCTCCCAAAATATGTAAAACCGATATTATTTTTTTTCTATTTTATGAAATACTTATTTTCATTGTTATTCTACACTCGTAGGAAATCCTGTACGTTGCATTTTTTTCCCAGTATCACAGTTATCTAAACAAAATTTTGGAATTTTTCAAACGACTCAAAATTTGATGGAAACTTCAAAAAAAAAAAAAAAGGAATGACTGAGTTTTTTTTCAGTGTGTCGGGAAAGGATAAACAGACAAAGGAGACAAAGAACAATAAAACCTGTAATTCCCAACCTGAAGCGAAGGAAAAGGCCTGATGACTGACAAGGCCTGAGGCGCTAACAGAAGAGGGCAAGAGCGTTAAGATAAGAGCCTCGTCTGTTACGACAGGCTCTTAGGATGCTAGCAGCGTTTCAAGAGACGCAGGATCACCGAGAATCCGTAATATCATAGGGGCGGAACTGCAAGCCCATGGGACGGAAACTCAGGATTACTAATTATAGACTCAAGGAGCATCATCCAGGAGTAAAGGGCTGTAGCGCAAACTAAGGGATCGCTGTAAATACTCACAGAAAGCTTCTACATTATCTGGAACGCTGCCTTTAAGCTCATGGTGCATTAGTACTGCTGGACTATGACATTCTAACACAAGAGAAGATAACTTGGCTAAAATATCTAATAAAAGAATACTTCGACAGACCCAGGTTAGGTAGCTTAAGCTTTATTTGTTCCTCTTCATAACCCTCCTATAAACAGCTGTTAATGTTCTATCTAAAATAAGAACAAACTGAAGACCCGCTTTGGGGCTATACATGTGCCTGGATTTTCATTCATCAACGGCTTCCCGGTAAGGGCCGCGATAATTAGCTGGATCTTCTAACTGTACCCTACAGATTTACCCACCTATCCAAAATGTCTCTGTTTTTAAGTATGTCTTACACGCAGGCTGAAATGTCCACATAGTATTCATTATTATGGAAAAAATATATTTTAGGCAGGATGAAATATGCAGTTTCTTACCAAGTTCATCGAGAATGTAAACTCTTTATGGATCATGGTGCCTGGCTGGTACTTCTGGCACCCGGTAGGTGTAAGCACTTCGTTGCCCTGACAGAAGCACTTAACCAGCTGGTATGAGCGTGTTGGCACCCTGTCATTCTTCTCAAGGGCAACGTCGTCTTTGGCAGCCTCGCTGACTTCACTTCCTTCGGAAATGCTGGTAGTCGTTTCCTGAGAGATGACCGAGTCCAAATACTGTTTATAACTTGCATCCACCTCCGTGGTCAGCACTGTCACCTCCGGTAGTGCAGACTGGGTAGTGATGCCTCCTACTGAAAGCAGAGCTTCTGAAGAAGTAGGTGGAGGTGCAGTGTGTGACGTGGTCAAACCTGACCTGTTTACAGAGTCAGAAACGCCAACTGACGCGACCGCCACAGTGGTGGTGATCACCAAAAACGTCCCTAAGGCTGGATATATCTTAATTGCCATTTTCCAGGCTCAGTACCTTAGAGCATGGATTCACTGCAAACCTAGAATAAGGCCATCCAGCTAACCTAAGGCACAGATTAACGGGAAAACCACACTGGTAAGTCAAATTGCAGCTGGCTTGAGTGGGATCTTTCCAATGTCGTATCTTGAATATAACTAATTATAAGTACAGTAGTTTCCCACACAGCACTGAAAATAAAGAAACTGTGGACCGTTGGAGAGAGAGAGAGCGCTGCTCCGTACCATCATACGAATGCGAGTCAGCGTCCAGACTGCGTACAAATAGAGTGCTCAAGGGTGCGACCTGTCTGGTACGATGCCTATTGGTATTTACTGAAAACATTTTGTTTGTTTTACCCGCATCGTAATTTACGTCTATTGCACATAAAAATCACATGTTTTTGATATCTCTGAAGAACTGATGATGATAGTAATATGCCAAGGAATGGCGCTGTATGGAATAATGTCCATGAAAAAAGACTTGTTGGAGACCCAACTGAGTGCGCAACTGTAGCTGGAAGTCTCTTGTTATTTCCCGTGTTGTATGTCAACGGTGATGCGTTCAAATGTAATATTAATTTGCGGAAGCATAGACATTCAAGCGAGGATACAAAGACACAAAAACACATTATAATGAGACAATATTACTATAAATCATCGATAGAAACCAGCAAAAATTTTACGTTGACAGTAAACTTATTTTAATTCCCCTGTGGTATCATAACGTTGACAGTGAACCTCTAGTATATTGACTCCCCTTTGGTATCATCACTAACAAAATATCAAAATCTGTTATGTCCAAAATAAGATAAGCTCCAAACAAAACTCTTACAGCTAAATCATCTTACATAACACGTGATATCTTTACTAGAGGTATAACTTTCTTCAGGTCAATGGAATCAAATTTTGACAATACACACGGTACTTTTGTGGCATTTACATATTCAACATTGCTATGTCCATGGTTGCTTCGTTAATTGGGGTTTAAACTTGTAGACTACCAGAGTCATTAAGGCCGTAAAACGTAGTTTTATTAACCAGTTAAAAGGTGAATGAATACCTTGGTGTGTTCGTGTTAATCTTACAGCCATACTCCCACTGCATACATGGTCTTTGTCAATTGGAATCTAAACCAGCTTCATCGCAGCAACAATAATAGTATACAATACCTGTAATGTATCTCACACAAGATGTAACAGATATTTCTTTTATGTTGAAGGCTCCAGTCACAGACAGAAGTCCACTTCAAGGCCGGGTCTTAACTGAAAAACAGAAAGAATTATGAAACGGAAAAAGAAAGGCAAGTGAGAGTATTTACGAATTTTTGAGAAAGTGAATACGACATCAGGATTTAAGTAAGAGGATATGGAATAGACTGTCATATTATGTAAAATATGTTCAAAGTCTAGCCATTTTCAAATTCAAATTTAAAAAGCATCTTAACTATTTTTTATTTCTTTACGTTGGAGGCTCCAGTCACGGACAAAAGTCCACATCAAGGCCGGGCCATAATTGAAATATAGAGAGGTTAATGAAAGGGTGCAAGAAGAGACAAGGGTGGGCATTCTACGAATTTTGGAGGAAATGAAAAGCCTGTCGTTTAAAATGTACCAGGTCATAGTAACTGGGAGAGGCATGAGAGGGTAAAGAGTTCCAAAAAGCTTCGACGTGTAGGGAGAGAAACAATTATCAAAACGGCCCACCCTTGAGTTGCCAAAGGCCACAGATTAATTATGTGACGCAGTAGCTTGCCGCGTATTGCGTGGTTTAGCTTGTGGGTGGGGTGGGGGCACACAAACAGCCAGCTTTCGGTAACAAAACCAAAGTAATACCTGTAGAAGAGGGAAAGTGAACTATTATAGCGGCCTAGGGCAAGCGAGTCAAGTTTTGAACTTAGTTTTCGACTCAAGTAAAAGAAGTAGAGCTAGAACCACCCCAGATGCGAGAACAGAGCTCCATACAAGGACGGATCAATACTTTGTATAGAAAGAGCAACCGTTCGGAAGAAAAGAAATTTCGATATCTAAACAGAGCTCCCAGTTTCCTAGAGTCAGACTTGGCTATTTCCGTCATGTGGGGGTTTCCAATACAGGGTGGATGTTACCGTAATACTAAGTATGTTCATTGTGTCAAGAGGTGTAAATACTGAACCTTACTGAACCGTCAAAGGAGAAAGGAATATTGACAGGAAATTCCGATAGAGAGAGGGGCAGAAAATGGGTCTTAGAGGCATTAAACTTAACCAGATTTCGTCTATCTCACTGAGACATCCTGTCCAAGTCCGAGTTTACAGAGGAAGGTGTGTCGAGACGAGATGCAGATCAAGTGAAAGAGGAAGGAGTAAATTTGAAAGATGATGAGAAATGCGGTGTTGAGTCGTCAGCGTATGAGTGCACCTGGTTATTTGTGGAAGAAAGATAAATCGTTGATAAAAGTAGAGAAAAAGAGTAGGAGAAAGGACAGAACCTTGAGTGACATTGCTGTTGACGGAAAAAGGGTGAGAAGATGATCCACCAGCAACAACAGTGACAGATCAGCCGAAGAGAAAGCTAGATAAGAGGGAGCAAAGTAAGGGAGGGAAGCCAAAAGAGGGGAGCTTAGAGATAAGATCCCGATGCCACACCCTGTTCAAAAGCTTTGGATATATCAAGGGCAACAACACAGAGTTCCCCAAATATTTTCAGGGATGATAACCAGACATTGGTAAGATAAAAAAAGGAATATCACCAGTGGATATCGCCTTACGGAAGCCATACATGTGATCAGAGAGAAGACTGTAAGATTCAAGACGTCTGAGGATGAGGGAGTTGAAGAGGGATTCAAAGACTTTGGAAATGGTAGATGTCAAGGAAACAGGACGATAGTTAGAGGGGTTAGAACAGTCGTTCTTCCTAAGGAGGGGATGTATCAACGCATGTTTCCAGGCAGAATGAAAATTTCTGGCTTTTAAGCAAAACGTAACACACAAGCAAGTGTACGTGCAAATTCGGAGGCCCACTCTTCCAGTACACGGGGGTGAATGCCATCAGAACCATAGTTCTTGCTTGTGTCTAGAGGAAGAAGAGCTTTTCAGACAGTTAAGAAAAGAGATTACGGAGAGGGGCATGGGATCAGATAGAGGAGCTTTAGAGGGTGCAGAATATTAGAATCGTCCAAGGTAGAGTTAGATGAGAAACGGGAATCAAAGAGAGTTGCTTTGTCTTCCGGAGAGACAGCTATAGTACCGACAGAACGGGAAAGTGAGGGAGAGGTAGAGCGACAGAAGTTGTTAGCGATGCCCTTAGCTAAAGCTTTAACCAGAGAGATCCATCGGTGTGTGAAGAGAAGTCATCGCACTTCCTCCGAATAAAGAAACGCTTCGCCTCACGGATAACTCGCTTGCAGTGATCACGGGCAAGGAGGTCATCTGTCAGGTCATCAGTACGAAGGGTTGCAACATCACGCTAAAGGATTGCACTGTTTGAAGGCGATAAGGACAGGCATCCGGAGGAAGCCGTGCCAAAAACCGAGTGTGATATGCTTCCAACATAATCTATTCTTTCTTCATGACATATATTTTTCCAGCTTTTTCTGTGCTGACGCGAAATACATTGGAAAATTATTTCTTTTGATGGTAATGTTGGAGGCTCCAGTCACGGACAAAAGTCCACATCAAGGCCGGGCCCTAATCTGAAAAATAGAGAGAATTAAGAAACGAGAAAAAAACAGACGGAAAGTATTTACAAAGCTTTGAGAAAGTGAAAGACCTGTTATGTGAGATGATATTTCGTACTGGAGATCAGCGTTGCTTTCTAGAGCTAAAAGAAAATATAAACTGCTCTAAATACGGCCTTCTTTTCCGCGTACTGTTTGTGAAATACTACTGACCTCATTCTATTTCCTTCCGTGACACAAAAGCCCCGACATTTTGTAAGTGATCTATAATCGTCGTGGGCAAAAATGATGATACCTACAACAGACCAGAGAGTCTTAACGTTGTTTATGACCGCAGCTTAAAGGAATTTTCCCAGCATATCCTGTTCTCCTGCCGCATGCGACACTCGGCCTGTTCCGTGTTTCTTGAATTTTACTGCTCTCACTGAGCCATCTCGGCTGAATTATTTGCTTTACCGGAGTAAGAGCGTTAGCAACCACTCAAACTACGTACTTCTTCGTTCATGCATGCGATGATGCACTCGTATATTAATACGCTTGTGTATTCTAGCGTATTTTTGCTCGTATTTTGATTTGTGTGTGTGTGTGTGTGTGTGTGTGTCATTACCATGTCTGTCTTTCATATGCAAGTGAAAAGCAATGCTGGAAACAGAAAACTAGTTAACAGGAAATAGCCATCCAAAATATATTTTCACGTCACAAGGAAATGTTTTTTATTCTCTCTCTCTGGCACGGAATTCAAGATGACATCTATACCACTTGTCTCTCATGCAGCCAGCAGTACTCACGCACGAAATCCTGGGCAAAGGGGGAAAATTTGAGTTCCTGGAAACGATAATCCGATTCTTACGAAAATTCGTAAAAAAAGATAAAAACTGACAGATTACGAATTTCTAGATGGCGTCCTCTTGCTGGCTGGCTTGTCGTGTACCTACGCATACTGGCTCTAGACCGGAGAATGCGGGCTGTGTTCGATGTGATATTTTGCATGGAGACCGAGTACGGTGTAGAAAAGTATGTAAGAATGGCGGCGAAGAGGTGTACTAGTTATGTTGGGGGTAGGGGTGTCATTATTTTCCACAATTTTCTTTTTCGTCGAAACTAACTGTGAAGAATTAATTCCTGGCTCTTGCTCTCGGGTTTTCCCTTTTGCTACCTTGAAGCCAGGTACTCTCTTGTCTTCAGTGTGTATCACGGTAAATGGCTACCCGTTCCCATCTGATAACTTCCCGCCAAATGTGTACTTACAATCTGTTCCAGTGTCACTTCCTTCAGAGTTTCGGCAGCCTTTTTTTCACCCCTATACGTCCGTCCAGGCCCACTCGATCCTTTGTGCACAAGGTTTTGGTAGGGCGGGTATCTCCACGACTTTGTTGTTACAGCAAGAAGATTGTGGACGTCTCTGGGAGTTCTTGGATCTACCGATGCCAGTCTGTGTAGAGAGAACATTCTTTAAATTTCACGAAAAATCTTGCAATGCAATGAATATATTGAATCTCCCACAATGACAGTGATAGGATAAACTTCTATGATTTATATATCTCTTAAAATACAGCATAAAACTTCGTCAAATCTAAGTGTTTTGAAGCAGCCTTACGAGATTTCATTTCTATGCAAGCTCCTGCACTGTGGGTTTGAAGCTGACAGTGTTCCCGAGTGTCATATGTGACTCGAGGACATAGGAAAATTCACCTGCCTTCAGATGTTGAAATGAAAATGCACATCCTACTCAATCTGAATCTTTAGTAACCTTGTCATACATCCACCACAAAATCCTAAGGACGTTTATGAGTATTCAAGGTGTTTTGGTTTACAATTTCATAGCTGAATTTGATTTTGTTTATCAATCTCTTTCTTCCTCGTCACAAGCGCCACTCATTCTTCTCGGGTTCCGGGAGTGGATTTACGAAGGGCGTGTCGTAATTCGTGGCTGACTTTACGAATTCTGTCGCTCCGCCTGGGGATCCTGGAGGACCTCAAAAAAGATGCTGAGTTAATGCCATGACAGGCCGTGCGTGGGCGGGATGGGACGGCAGGAGATCCTCGTCGGGAAGAGAGACTTTGCAGTTGGCAAGTGAAGACTGGAGACTGACTGGCCCAAGACATGCTCCAGGTAGTGTAACAGGGACCAGCTAATAGCGATGACCGTTGATGTCAAGCGTCACAGACTGAGAGATCACAAGACTGAGAGAGTTTCTGTTACCAGATAAGAGTCGCTGGCAACTCTTGAAACACACAGACACACACACACACACACACACAAATAGAACAAAAGGGAGACACAACATATTCTAAAAGATTCGTCGGACTTAAAGAGTCTCACACGCTTCATAGGAGCAATAATCAGTAAAAGAAAAAATATATCTTTTAAGAATTCAAACATGACCACCAAGCCGAAGCTTCTGTCTCTCCCCAAGTTTAACTTTCCACCTCCAGTCCTACACCCTAGTCTCCCTACTCCCTCCTCTTAGCATATCCCTCCCTCCCTCCCTCCCTCCCTCAAATTTTCCTCCAAACACCCAGGTTGCAAAAGCGACCCCACTGTCGTCATCAAGGCGAGGCCGGAGGCCAGCCAGCCAACCTACCCTTCTGCCGTGGTCACAAGCGCCTCCTCTGCAGCTGTAGCCGCGTCCAACAACCACCTCTCCCCCCCCACCTGCCCGTGGTCCATCGTGCGTTTGGGGTATTCCCCCGGCAGGAGACTGTGGGCCGTCGAAGAACAAGTGAAGTTCGTGTGTGTGTGTGTGTGTGTGTATGTGTGTGTGTGTGTGCGTCTCTAGTCGTATACGACTTCATCTACCGATGTAGTCAAGACGCTACTCAAGCCCTAATATTAAACATTCTACGTTAAAAAATGTTATGACGCGCCTTGTACTAAAGCCATCACTAACGTAAAAATTCAGAAGACCCTAATTCCGATTACCCGATCGATCTTCGAAGGATTTTTTTCCCCCCGATCCTAAATATTCTTCGCCAAGGGATAGGTCTTCCACGACGTGTCGGCTTGATGAGGTGTTGGTATAATGAATAAAAAAACATAAGTAAGTACGTAAAACGACCTGTGGATCAGCTATGTTTCTTATATCTGTCTATCTGTCTACTTACCTATGGATCTATCTACGGATCTATCTATCTATCTATCTATCTATCTATCTATATATATATATCTGCAAGCCTCGAACAGCCAGGATTCGAACCCGGGTCCCCAGCGTATATCTCTTGGATTACTAAAATTTTTAGCATAATTAAACCACTTTGCTTAATCTGGCTGGTTCTGCCTAGTCCAACTGTGTCAGTTTTAGCGAAGCGCTTACTGTACATTTCACTTACTTCGTTGCTGTGCGCCTGAAAATCTACGAGTTACGAACTTCGTTATTATATACTGTTGGAGGTTTTGGACGTGAGTAACGCATGAGGAAATCTCTTGTCAAAATCCATATAACGCATAGGAAGAAATGTCGTCTCTAATCTTGGAGGGATGAGATGGATTAATACCGCATTGCACACCTACTTTATCTATTCGTTCCAATGATCATTTTGATATTAATCAGTCCACAAATTTACGATTAAGAGTCTCTGGTAGCCCATTTGACCGTTGGGTGATGAGCTGAATCATTTACCTTCTTTGAATGATACTTGGCGGTATCATTTTTCCATAAACTTGACATCAAACTCCCCTCCATTGTCAGCGATCAGCCCGCTCTGCACTAAGACAGTGTAAAAATACTTTAAATACCTTTAAACTGTTTTAAATGCCTTTAAATTGCTCCCTTCTTCTCGACCGGCAGTGCTGGGTGGAACTCCCACGCAGAATCGCGTGCAATATAGAAAAAGAATCAATCGTAACAAATGAATTCTATTAACTTGGGGTTGTAACGTTCCTTACCGCACGCCCACCGTCACTCCGTCACGCAGTTCAGTGACCTCGGGGCATTTCAACATAATAAAGGATATGGCACCATTACATTGCCCTTATGTTCAATGCATTTCGGCCACCTTCCCTTGCGATTTTCTCTGCCAGTCCTTTGGGTCGAAAAGACTTTAAAACATCGCCTGCCTCATTTATATGTCCGTCTGTCTGTTTATCTGCTCGGGGTGTATCAAGAACCGGAACTAAGATTTTGAGGCGCTAAACTTGTCGATTAAGTTAAGACTATCAGGACAGGCGGCTCTAGTCTGACTTCTCTAAACGAAAAATTATCTTGAATGAGGATCTCTTCAACCATAAACGAAGATTTAATTAACAAAGTAAGTGTCTCTTTAAGCAGGATGATATATAGTGTATGATCACCATAGATCCTCTGACAATCTACTGGTCATGTAACAAATTACTGTTTCTTCATATGTCTCATGGAGAGTCGGTCCCAGGTAAAGCCTAGCTGTAGCGATCCCGCCTACCAAGCCTAAGGACCTGGGTTCGAATCCTGGCTGTTGGAGGGTATTATGTATATGTGTATATGTGTGTGTATGTGTATATATATATATATATATATATATATATATATATATATATATAAATGTGTGTGTGTGTCGTCGCTAAGGATATAGGAGAAAACACTATTCTCGTTCCTAATGCGAATCATAGACGGAGACTTAAAAGGGGCGGAAGCGAGAGGTTTGAAATCTTCCTCTCCTGTATTATCAATTTCCAAAAGAAGAAGCAGAGGAAGGAGTCAAGTACGAGTACTTCCTTTAAGGCCCAGTCCAGGCGTTTGTTCCTTACGCTCCTTCGCTAACGCCAAGGACGGACGAAAAAATTTTGCATTTCTCCACATCCAGTCTCTAGCTGTCATGTGCAATGCACATACACACCCACACATATACATGTATATATATTACCCCAAGACTTCTCTAAAGGCTCCTCCATCCTAAGGTTGCGCTAACCGCCCTAACTCGCCAGCGTTAAAGCGGTGCCTGGAAACATCTTACACCCTCCATATCAGGATTTCTGGTCTTACTTTCAAGTCTCACAGAAACGGAACAACCGCGCCAGTCCTGTCATCTCCTTACAAGCACCATACACTAACTTAAATCCCATATTTTTTTTCTTATAATTTCTTTTGCCATCTCTTGTCTCCACAGTCGTTTCTAAGTGTAATCATTATAGAGTTTAGCGAGCTTTTGGCCCTCTAGTTCCCAGGCAGCATGGGGTGCTAAGCATCTTCGAGTTCCCGCCTGACTCTACTGCCAATGAGAGGGAGGGCTCTGGCAGTAGTAGTACGGGTCCCTCCCACGACTTTTCCCTCTCTGACAGACCTGCCTCTTTTTCTAGTTACCATATCATCATTCGTGGTCTTTCCAGAAACCTCTCTTCTGTTGAACACCATCTGTCTAGTTCCTCTCCTAATATCTTACTTCTGTGTGAGATCCAATTGTCTAACGATGTTCTCACTAAGCATTTCCTCAAAACCAACTATAATCTCCACACACCAGTCCGGTTCAGAGGTGGTGTCTGTGTTTATCCCAACACCAACACGCCCTAGGCGCTACTCGAGGACCCTGAGTCCTCAAACTTTGACGTCATCTGGCTCAAGGTCTGTCTCCCAGACACCAGTGTTTCCTTTGTTTCTTCAAATATCTAAACACCTGCCATGAGGCTGTGACATCCTCTCACCCCGGCAAATATAGATCCTCTACCTCCGGGATTTCAACGTCTGCAAAAAGGTAATGGTTGACCTCCACCAACCATTCTATGGTATGACGATACATCACTAGACTTTGTTTATGTTCCGTCACCCAATGGAGTGCAACACCATATGTGCCAAGCGACTCAAGCAAATAATCTTTGATGCATGACTTTTATCTAAAGATTACTGAAAAATCTGAATACATGAGATATCCCACTTCATTCTGGTTGTTCATGTTCATTAAATGTATAAAGAAAATGAAGTTTCAGCAGACATGAAAGATTTTGTCGAAAAGCATTCTGTGACTCGGTGATTAAGTGATGATCCTCTTGATGACTTATAATCACTGTCTCCAGTGATGGTCTCCTGAGGTTTGCCAACAACAGACGTCAAGCTAATTGGGCGATAATTTCCGGACAGGAACTTGTTACCCCTTTATATATTGGTGTTACGCAGAAAACCTTACTGTCCAACTGGGGCTTACCCTTCAGGAAGCGCATTGCTAAAAAGAGCACTGCAGTGCTAACCTAGCTCAACTTTTAATTTCTTTCGTAGGTCAAGTTTTGGTTTCACTGTTCTGAAATAAAACTACCTGTTTCTTTATTTACTATCGGGTCTCTCTACTGCTGCTGACGTTATTTCTTGTTCGTTTGTTCTGGTACGTTGCAAAAAGCTTTCCTCTGCTAGCAATGGGACTCGATATGGAATATGAGTTGTGTCACCAGTGGTATTTATGGGGTAGAAAAATAGTAGTGGAAAACAAAAGATAATTTAAGATCTTTATCGTTACTTCAGTTGCCATTTTTCATAATTAGTGGGCTGAATGATTGACTGGGTGGTGAATCACATACTTCTAACATAACTATAAAATTCTTAGGAGTTCCTTTCGCTATTTTCAGCAACATTCGCCTCAAATTGACGTTTATTCCCTTTCAATTTTAGTTTTTCTTCGCAAATTCACTTAATTTACTGTATCATATTAGTTATCGCTCTGTCTGATTTCCCTGTGTGTGCTCTCTTAGTGGCTAACAAGCAGATTTTTATTTTTCTTGTTTTACAATTTTGATGGAAGTTCTGTAAAAACCGTCTGCTGTGCACTGGGACATATTTTCCCTCTACTGCTTTGAATGTCTTACTGAACTTTACTCGCACAACATTCATACGATGCCATCCTAGCATGTCCTTTCAAGAGCAGTGCAAAGATCATTAAAATTTGCGTGCTTAAAATTGATATCTTTTTTTCATGCCCGTTTTGGTGACCAGTATTGCAAACCATCTTGAAATACGTGTAAAACGACGTCAGTGAGTCTCGAACTCTGCTCTCTGAGTGCATAACGGGGGGCGCTACCACCAGGTCACTAGCCTATAAGAAAGGAATCGTCTGTTCAACTTACTGAATATCCATTCGTACTATGTATAGGAGATCGGGGCCTGAACATGCAGGAGGGTGTAAGGCGTACACGGGATGGAGTGAATTGGAACGATGTGGTGGTATACTGGGGTCGACTTGCTGACAATGGACTGAACCACAGCATGTGGATAGGGGGCTGTGGTTTCGCTGCATTGCACGTGACAGATAGAGAATGGACGTGAGCGGATGTGGCTTTTCTTCGTCTAATCCAGGCGCTACCTCGCCAAAGAGGGAAACGGATATCAAGTATAATATATATGAATATTAGCGATGTACAAAGTCACCTGGTATATTTACTGCTGAGTTATCCGCGTTGGATAAATACACAGTTAACTACAAATGTGTCTAATTTATGCACGGGAGTTCGGGAAACCCCCAGACAATGTTTTCAAGTCCGGTGGTGCGTCGAATCCACCCGACTACAGTGCCTCTCTCTACCACTCACTACCCCTCGAGGCAGCCGAGGTAAATCCCCCGTTTCTGTCTCGTCCGAGTATCTCTTTCAATTACTCCCCCTCCCACACCCTCTTCCAATCCCCCCCTCCCTCTCCTCTCTTCCCTCCCACTACACTGACACCCCGACAGTCCAGCAAGAATCATCAAGTTAAGCCTTGAGCACGACCCTTGTGCAAGAGGACACAACCTATCTTTAGAACGACTGGGTAGGATGCATCATCGCCTTGGCCTTGCGACCTGACGGGTGCAGAGTCCGGTCGAAGCGGACGTCATCATGTATCTAAGCGCTCAAAGGGATCGTCAAGTCTTGCTCAAGGGTCGTTCCTTCGTGCTCAAGGGTCGTAACTTCGTTCAGAGGGTCGTATCATTCCTTAGTGACAGGGGAATTCCACAGACCTGGCTTCTCTGATCTCTCTGAGCCCTCCTGCGTCAGAAGATGGGCTGGCATTGTGCCACAACACCTTCTTCAGAGACACTGTGCGTACACACAGGCACATCAAAGAACAACAAAGATGATACCAATACTGAGACAGCTGAGTAAGAGGGATAGGTTTGATTATGGAGGAGAGAAGGACGAGGGGTGACCTGATCAAATCTTTGAATTTTTTCCCTTAACCTGATTAATGACGTAGACAGGGAACAATTTCAGGAAAGATGTAGAAACAGGACAACCAGAGGACAAAGCAAGGAGTTAAACGAGAGACTTGTAAAATAGATTTAGAGAAATACTTCTGTGGTATCTGAGAGGCGAGGGGATGGAAATGCACTGAATGAGTACACAGCAAATGCAGACAGCATTACAGAAGTTTCAAAGGATGTTTCACTGTAGAAGTTTCAACAGATGGTGGTCCCACGAATGTGAAACTTCCTCCCCGTACAGTACGAATTGATAATTAGAAACAGGTAATTACGCACATATGCTTGAACTTTGTGCAAGACGGTGCCATGCTTGAGCTGGCCGTCCGGGGTCGAGCGCATAGGTCTGAATCCCGGCTGCGGCAGTCGGTTCACAGTCAACCCAGCTGTTCATCCTCTCCTAGGGGTGAGTCGATAACATTAGTATTTGGCTTAGGCTTGAGTATGTATGAATATATATATATATATATATATATATATATATATATATATATATATATATATATATATATACCCAAAAGAAGAAACAGAGAAGGGGGCCAAGTGAGGATTTTCCCTCTGAGGCTCAATTCTCTGCTCTTGACGCTACTTCGCTAACGCGGGAAATGGCGAATATGTATGAAAAAAAAAAGAGGAAGAAATGTTCGCTGAGATGGCACGGGCGACTGAATGCCTTAGTCAGAGTCATCTCGTTAACTAAGGCATTCAGTCGCCCGTGCTGTCTCAGCTAACACACACACAAACATACACACACCTTACACTGAGTCCAAGTCTGATTTAATTTCCACCTCCGAGGTTGAGAGAGGCTGATAGGCAGTTCCCCTTAAGTCATCTATACCCTTTTTTCTAGCTCTTTCCATTCCTTTTTGTCGTTATGCTCTGCAGCTTGTTTCAAGCTGGGTTTTGCCACCTAACCATTGCGCCTTTGCGAAATATGAACGCACACAGTTCTAAGGACTCTGAGTTCGATCTGCATCTACTCCTGTAGTACCGAAGTCCAAAAGCCACTTTTCAGTCCCAACGGGTGTCTAGCGTGGAACCCAGAGCAGCTGGAAGTAAAAAAAATCCCTATGTAAAGAACGGTTGCTGAACCGTTTTGGAAGTCTTCATTCTCAAGTCTTCAAGACGAGGATATAGTGTGTATTTAAGAGAGGGCGCTGAACAGCGATAGATATAAAATATAGAATTGCCCTTTCGTCTACATTTCAAGAGATCTGACTTTAGTGCCTCTGTTTCAGACGCTGCCCCATCGGTCACCTGTTCTCAGGGACCTGACGACATACGTAAAAGCTCCTGTCTGCCCTTCAGAAGAATTTTCCTAGTGTCTCCCTCCCCCGGTACGTGATCCTGCCTGGGTGTTTCAGCCACGAATAAGGACGATATGATACATAGAATCACTTGTGTTCACTCCCTGATTACTGACTGATCTAACGGCAATAGGTAAAGGTATGTGAACCTCAATTTACGTATTTTGACTCCGTTTCTTTCGCCAATTACAAGGACGGTGGTAATGATTCACTGAACATCAAGGTCACATGTTAAAGCCCTAAATTAGACGCCACATACGTCACATATGACCTTATGAATTATTCGTTTAACACCTGCCTTCCCGGGTATGCAAATGATTCCTCTCTGCACGATGAGCTGTGTGAAAAGACGTTTGCCAAATGCGAAAGTAGAATTATTGATAATGTATAATAGTCATGAAATGAAGCAGTATATAGATATTGAAGACACAAAAAATAGTAAACGAGATAAGCTCTGTCGATAATTTTGGATTTCAACAGCTTACTCACACATCCGGGTAACTGATTAGCGAAGTACCTCCAAAACCTGTCCCTACGACTTGGACAAGAGACGTGACTGACGTCGGGTTATGCTGACGAATTCTTGGGAGCCACCGATGACTGATCTACCGACGAACACACGAAATGTTTCCAAGGAATTCTTAAGTATGAGCTCATTTCCTGATTCTCCATTTGCAGTACACACACACACACACACACACACACACACACACACACACACACATTATCTGCCTCATTTACATTCGACCTCTCCCAGAAAGAAAAAGAATTCCATGTTGCTCTGCAACAAGGAATAATGCGGTGTGGCTCTGCAACACTACTAAAAACGCCGTGCAATTCTGCGCTTCTAGAGAACGACACCTCGCAGCTCTGCAACACTAGTGAATAACATCATGGAGCTCTGCAACACCAGTGAATAACGCGGTGAAGCTCTGCAACACAACTGAGTAACGACTTGCAACTCTCTGCAACACTAGTGAAGTACTCGATACAGCTTTTCAACAGTCAAAACGCAATACAGCCATGAATGTGTAGAATAGACGCCTCTGTTCCCATTACACTCCTTCAGTGTGGGTCTGGTTAACCCGACCCTCGTGTGGGAGGGGCTGTAACAAACCAACCAGCGGACTTCGACCTGAATTTCATGGTGTTCCCAACACCTAAATGAAGTTTGGCGTGAGGCAGAATCACCGTGGATTCTCAGTTTAGGAATCTGAATCATGCACAATCTTGGATTCACATTATCAGTGGTGCATTACTGTCTGTGTTTGACTGAAGAGGATTGGATTATTTTTTTTGGGGATATTCACAAGAATGACAGAAATGATTAATATATATATATATATATATATATATATATATATATATATATATATATGTTTATG
>JAYMFT010393871.1:0-19470 GCA_038088735.1 Panulirus argus
ACGCTTCATATGCCCTGGTTCAGCCCATTGACAGCACGTCGACCCCGGTATACCACATCATTCCATTTCACTCTATTTCGGGCACACCTTTCACCCTCCTGCATGTTCAGGCCCCGACCACTCAAAATCCCTTTCATTGCATCCTTCCACCTCCAATTTGGTCTCCCACTAATAATAATAATAATAATAATAATAATAATAATAATAATAATAACGATAACAACAATAACAGTAATAATAAACAGATCAGTTTTCTTATCACATTTCACACAATTTATCAGTGTATGCATCATCCTTGGTTCTATAATCATCATAAAACCCAAAGAACCCTTTCTCTAATGGGGATCCAGCAACTTCAAGGCTGCACTACTACCAGTAGCTGGGAAATGATGGACTTCAGAATGGGAAGTTCTTTAGTAAGACTGTATTTGCAGGATAACTACAAGTGGAGTCCATTAATGACTTATCCTTGGCATAATCACAGAAACATCCAGCTGCACATCTTTACCATAATGAATGTTTATACAGGTAATACTACTTACCCAAAATTCTTGGAGCTATCAGATCAGCAGATTTTGCTTCTTCACGACAATATGCCTCTCTATTTCCAAGTTCTTCTAGTGGGTAACCCAGGTGTAAATACAATGTGTGAACTGCCAAAACCAAACCCCTCAGATTATTCTCAAAGTCATTTTCACTAAAACTGAATCTTGGATGGTGAAGAATATTCCTGATTTTTTTAATCTTGTACAGGGCTTCTCGTACAGGATCACTCAGTGTATAGTTAATAATTTCGTTTGTTAGCACATTTAACAAAAATATCAAATCTAAGTCTCGTAGTATCTTGCACTGTTTGTAATCAGCTGACAGCAAATTTTCTACTGTAACCTGGGAGAGAGTTTTTTCATTATCTTTAATGTTGCATATCTGCTTTGGTCTTCCTATTTGTTCATTCTGGTCCTGTAGTTGTGACTTTGGAGCACATCCACTTTTTCCACTTTTTTTACATAACTTATCATTATTCTTAGCAATGAGATTAATCTGATTAAGGAGATCCAACAATCTCATATTCGGCAGAACACTCTTATTAATATTTTCTTTGATATACTGAGCATTTTTGAAATCTTGTATGAGGATGTGACAGGCAGTTTCCACACAAGTATTGCGCAAAAAATGATAGAGGGGTAAAAGGAGCTTAAGACCCTGGTCCCTCTGCAAAAATTCAAAGATAAATATTTCAGTGGAAAATATTCTGTCAAGCCAGTAAAGTATTAGCTAAAAAAAAAAGTCTCCCTAACATCTGATATATTTAGCAACAGGTTAACATGTAACTGAATATCTATACAATATTTACCTTTCCTACCAATTCAAACCATACCAAATTTTCAAAATTCTAGGATTCATCAGCCTATATTCTGCATGTTTAAAAAAAAAAAAAAAAAAAAAAAAAAAAAAAAAAAAAAAAATAATAAAAAAAAAAAAAAAAAAAAAAAAAAAAAAAAAAAAAAAAAAAAAAAACTATTATGAAGACATAAAGATTAGCGGTGAAGCTCAGAAGACTGAAAATGTGTGAAAAGAATGATGCCTGTTCAACAAAGAAACACACTAAAAAAAAAAGTATAAATTCAGAAGAATATGATGAAAAAGAAGGAAGGTATAAGAGGATATAAAAGACAAAAATAGAAATTCAACTTTACTGGGTACTGGAATTCTGTTAAAGCAAAGCATTACATACCAAGGCACTGTTTAATGCCAAAAATTAGAATCCACACAGAAAGTCTAACTCTTGAAAGCTCCCACTACATTGCCTTCATGACTGTGTGAGGAGGGCTGGATTGTTGATTTGTTCTTTAACAGACAAGTCTTTTTGGTCTTTAACTAAAAGCAAATCCAATAACTTTTGTAACTCATCCATTCCTCCTCTCTTCTGACACAATCAGTCTGAGTGAACTCTTCGACTAATAAAGCTGCTCATTCTGGTGCCATAATTGACCTGGATGATTCTGCATCTAATCCTCTATCCCAATCTTCTCCCACAATACCTATGCCCTCTCCTATATTTTTCTTGTGTTTGGTCTCCCGTGTACTTTCCTAACTCCATGGGAACAAGGCATATGGCCCAGATGGTAAAGCTCCTCAACTCCTATGGGAGTGCTTCTGAGCTAGCTCTGACCCTTGCTCACCTATTTTGACTGTCTAAAAGTTAACCTTTTCTTTTCTTCCTGGAAGCATACTTTGATAAAGCCTATCTCTTAGAGATGAGATTGATCTAATTCTTGTAACTTTAGCCTTACTGCTCTCACTTCAGTTATCTCGTCTTTGAAATTCTCCTTGACTCTCTCTTTCTCAAATGCTCAGAATCCCATTCTCTTCTCTCTGATCACATGCATAGTTTTTACAGTGCTAGATCTACTTATGATCTCTCCCATCTGACTCACCTCTGGTCCTCCTCTCAGGAATTTTGGAGAAACTTTTGTCATAACCCTCATTCTCTCCAAAACATCAAAAGGGTGTGGCAAAAGTGCTTGCCTTCTCAACATTCTTCCTATGTTGTTTTCTTTCACTAATGCATAGGTTCCTCTCTGACATAATTTCTATTGCAGCATTCAGTGATCAAGTGACTTCCCCCTCATATCCTATCAACAGTGGGGTCTTTCAGGGTTATGTCCAACTGCTTACTCTCTTTTCTCTCTCCATAAATGATCTCTCTTAAGCCCCTTCAGCTGATGATTTCACTTTACACATTTCAACTCACTTTCCCTCCCACCTTCTCCTAATACTCATTCGCACAATTAACATAATTTCACTTTTAACACAGACCTGTGCAGCATCTCAAAATGGGTTTGCAGTAACTTGATTAAATTCAACAGAACCAAAATGCAATTTCTCCCTGTACAAGAATCTCTTCCTAAGTGACACTTGCTCCCATCTGTTCATTTTCTGAACATGATAATTCAACTCTATAATAACATAAACATGCCAGACATAACCATACCCTCCACACTAAAAGCTTGAGGTGCTGCATAGGTCAACAACCATTTTTCTAGTAAACAGCTATTTCATATCAACAGAGGTTTTATTTGCCACAGTATGGAGTACAGCTCACACACTATGGCACACAGAGCCTAAGCAAATAAGTGAATGAATGACTGTGGCTGGCCACTTGGCATCACCAAGACAATAATGACATAAGCCTGAACAAGTTGCTGCATAGTTGCAGAAGCCTTGCAAATGAGTATCTGCATGATTAATCAAGAATTCAATTTCTTTTGGACAGAAAGCAATGTTTTAACTGACACCAAGCAAGTGCTTTCTTATACGCTCACTAAGTACTACTGGCATGAAATGAAAGTGCATCCCTTAAATACAAATATAATTCTACTTCAGCATATCCAAGGAACTTAAATAAAAGGATTTCTGAAATTGCAACTATCTGTAAAGATGACATTTGTCGTCATTTCTGAAACAACTAAGTTAAAACATACCTTCCATAATGTTTGTCCTGTGTATTCAACCTCCATTTTCAAGCAACAGAGCTGCTATCTAACTTTGCAGTACAATCCGTTTTCTCCTCCTTAATCTCACTGAGACCTGGTTTTGGCCTCTGATCAGAGTTATCATTCTATGACTCATTTAATACGAGTTTCTGTCTTCCAAGATCCTTTGGGAGAATAACAGTTGGATTTAATGATTATAAGCAACAAAAGGTCATTAAGCCAGAAACTATACCATAAATCAGAGTACAAAAATCCCATAATAACTCATAAAACTTTTTTTTAACTGGATCAGGTTAGGTTTGGCTGTGTTAAACAAGGCAGAAGCAGTTAAAAAAAAAAAGAAGCATATTCCAATTTATACATGCAAGTCAGAATTCAAAAACTCTTTGAATTAATCTAATATCTAATTACAAATACTATCCAAAACTAATTAATCTAATCTTATGAGACAGAGGTAATCCCAAGTCACAAAGTTTATATCTAAAATGCAGGCCAGGGTTACCTACTTTTGGTGGGACACTGAAGCTTACCTTTCCCAACTTACCTTCTTGCCCAAGAAATCCCTGCTGTCCTTAAGAGGCTCCTGTAACACCACAAGTTGGGACCATACATCATAAAAAGTTGCGTTGTGTGTATGTGTCAATGTGCAGATAGTGTAGGGCAACTAAACAGTAAGAGCTCAGTATCTTATTTACAGCAGCTGCATCATGGGTATAAAGGGTCTTAGGATATGCTGAAACGGTGTTGTTTGGGAGCGTGATTTCTTATGGGTGTATGTCTGGGAGGTTGAAGCTTAAGGCTGAGTTGAGAGGTCAGCTAATTGGAAACTATCCCATTATTCAAAAAGGAAAACTAGCTACAACTAAAGGTTTAATATGCTAGGTTAGGTTACCTACCATAGCTGATACATGTCTAAGGTCCTACCTTGTCTCTAGGTAGGCGTGATCAATTAGCTGCAGCAGTGTTCTAAAGTGCTCGTAAAAGAAGACCAACCTAACTTAAACTCCGTCATCCATCACAGAACAATGATGTACTACTTTGCAGTATATATCAGTTCTACTCTTCAGTGGAGCAGTAATCCATAGGCCACTATATAAATATTTGCAATGCCTATAAACCAGGGCAGCCCAAAAACCAGCTAACACTTCAGCCCTTACTTTCTAATGCTTTGATGGTATAACTCTACTAACATTTCAGCTGCTATGTGAGAATAATTGTGGTTCCTTATGCTATGCTGATGTTTTACCTACTTTTAAACTAACTTACCCAACGACTTCCCTGATATCATAACCCTCATATTGCCTTGCTTAAATCCATAAAATAAAATACTTTAGACACTACACTACCGTTGCAGAATAAAATTTCTTAATATCCAGAATACTAATGCTGAGCTCTTCACATGCAGGTTCAAAAACTTATAATAATTAATCTGAAGCAACAAACCCAGTAACTCCATGACTGTAGCCGTTTGAACGAGACTAATTATCCTTTCCCAATTACCATACAATGACAAGTTGTCACACGCTCTTAAAGGTTTATGAGAATATGTATGAGTCCTAATGCTCGAAATACGGCAGGAATATTATCAATTTCTATATTCTAATTCCCTAGTGAGACATCACGCTACCTAACCTTACCTGACCACAAGCTCAACCTAAGCAGCTAATCCAACCTAGTCTAACCTAACCGCCGTGCAACAAGAGCATTTACCATCACACCAAAGCAGACTGGCTGTAGAGCTCCTTGCTGAGTATGTAAAGCTTTAGAACCTCAATGAGCATTAAAGAGTCCATTAACATACCTTCTTTTCATCCAGGATATTTCTGTGGTGCCCCTAAACTGAAACTTTAACAAACAAAACAGAATTACACTACCATATATACATATATATATGTGTCAGGGAATGGAAGGAGGACACCATAAGAACACTGATATATCTCTAACAACTTGTTAAAAGTCAGTCTCAAAGGAAAGCTAGTAAACGTTTAAGAAAGGTTAAGTTGCTAATGGATCTTACGTTCTTGCTTTCCAGTTACTCTGGAGAAATTGCTCCTCGTCTTCGGGTCCCTCCTCACTTTTTTTGCAGAAACCTGTCAGAGTTGCTTCAGAGGAGACGGTGCAAGTTTGCCATTATATTTTTTAAGTCTCATATCGTTTAAAGCTGATAATGTCGCCTTTCTACGACACATCCTCTTACCTACGGATACTGGAGAGAATAACTATTATAATATATGCTGGGACTAACCCATGGTGTCTGAAGTAGTACTTTATCTCACCGATTATCTAAATTACCTGACAATGCAATATATGTAAATGGCACAGCCTTCAAATTAGCAATCTAACATTTGCTACGCTTTGCGTACACGTCCAGCCTTCACATCATTACCAACACCAACCAACCCTCTCGTTATCATTCACATCTCACTCTTGTCCACTCCAAGATCTTCAGATAACATTCGTAATTAACTATGACCTTTCCAGGAATTCCTCTTTCGTTACCTCTACCACAAATTATGAATTATGAAAAGGTTCGCGGATGCTAAACCAACGAGACGCATTTTCGAGCGCGAGAGTTGGCATCACTGTTAAGTTTCTTGGGCGCGACGTACTATAACCCTAAGAACTGAGGAATATTTTTTAACATTAATATCATTTTAAAACGGTGTAGATTAGCATTATTGGATGACTTAGGATAAAGAGAAATATATCTCTTTTGGAAGGACAGCGGGAAAGATTCAGCGGGGTATGTAGCGACCCTGTGATGCCTCAATGTAATTCCTTTACTATGGAGACGACGTAGTGAAGGTGACGCAGTGACTCCACCTGAACTCCTAGGCTCTCCAGGGGAATTGAGCTTGGTGGCTCACCCCACGGAAGCATCTGTCAGCTTCGTTCCCTAGTACTTACAAACACCCCACACCCTCTCAGACCTCCTTCGTGGTCTGTCCTTCCTGCCTCATGTGCACCCAGGCATCACCCTACGCAGTACATGAATTGAATGTATTTGGAATGAAACAATCCATCACATTTTACTCAAAACACACATCCTCCAAAGAGCTCACTACATTACACTTCCACAAGGGCTGTCCTGTGCCACTAATGGCATCCCGTGGACACACACACCCGAACTGTGCCAGTTAAGGCACACTCAAGAACAAGCTGACATTGACAGGAGCTTTACACACAAACAAACGCACACATACACACTCAAAGGCAGTCGAGCACATGACTTGCTTTGGACAACTTCATGTTGTGGCTTCTGGCTACTCTGGATCTGGGAATTACTGAACTCCGCCTACATGAGGTTACACCACTGGCGGGGCTACATCACTGGGAATAAAGTCACATCAACGAATTTCTCATTCCAAAGGTGTCCCTAATTCTATTACTCTAAGTGGCACAACCTTGGACTATAGGGGCCTCTAAAAAGAGGTCTTGGGTAACACCTTGACTTTGAGAAAGAGGTCCAATAAATATATAAATAAACTCTGGTACACATATCTTGAAGAACTTACCTGTATGCTTCATTTGTGCCTGTGATTCATATGTCATTATCAAACTCCACCTTGTTCAAAAGTAAGGGGACACGAATGTTACTTTACAGTTGTTGTAATTTTGACATCAATATTGACACTATCAACTCAATTCCATGGTCTACATTTATCACATTAAAGAATGGTATGTTACGTTAGGCTAAGTAATGTTAGCGAACTCGTGTCCCTTCTTAGCCTTTAGCGCCTCACCCTTAATGGACCACTGGCAGAGGGCAACCCCAATGTAAATTAACTTCAACAATAGTTTACAAAATATTCTATGTGACATATGGGTACATATGTTACAGAGGGCATTTTAAAACCTTCATATTAATTTTTCTTTAACATTTATAATTACCCTAAGACCAATGTCTATGAAAGTCTTGGTGTTATCCATGACCTTTGTAAAGGTTCTTGCAGCCTTAGGCTGCACTACTTCAAGCAGAAAGGATATGTAAACTCCTATGGAATGAGAATTTCTTTGGAGACTGTAATATCAGTAATAAGGCCTCACCAAATGTAACCTTTCACTTGTACTGTAACCTCATGCAGGCAAAGTCTGTAACACCTCATACATAAGGTATAAAAAAAGACTCTGTTACAGGTACAATATATTTAGACCACAATCTGCAGCCTGTAAAACTAAAAGCTATTAATACTCTAAAATACAAATATTGGTAGGTCTCAAGGATTGCAAACTTTCAGTATTCAACAGGAATTACTACCACAGGATCAGTTTAAAATGAAGTAGTGTAAATATAATGGGGTAAAGCTTCATCACCAGATCTTCAAAAACCTAATAACAAAACCTTAACTCCAATGAATTAAATATCAAAATTTGTAGGGCAGAAACTGAAAGTTGCATTTTCAGAAAAATATCATTTGATTTATGCTATATTTTAAAACTGCATTACATCTAGAAACAATAACACTATAAATTTCTTGTAAAAATTACAACTATATACATTTCAGGTACTTGTATTAATTCATTTTACAGTGAAACAGATTCTGAATGAGAAAACTGAGTAAATGCAATTGAAGCAAAATGAAACAAAACAAACATAATTATAATCTTCAAATACTACATATCAACTTAACTTCTACATACAATGTGAAAATATGCAAAGTGGTTGTTAGTAAACTAATGACTATTAGACAAGTTTAGAAAATGCATGCAGATGTGCAAACAGAACTAGTATGCCTCAAGATCAAAGGACTACATAATTGTACCATGGCAGGTTTGTCTTATGTTCCTTTGCTCGGGTGCTCAGAGTTTTCACAAAGTGAAGTAACTGGGGATTATGGTGAGTTCTGGGTAAATTTTCAAATTTTATTCCCCAAGATTTGTAAATCAGATTATATGTCTATATATCTATCTATATCTTTAATGCCTGTTCCTTCTGGGAACACCCTCAAGGGGCTGGCCACTGCAAAAGTGTCTCCATAACTGGAGAACTCCAGTGCCACTTCTTAGCCTTTTGTGCATCACCCTAACAGGCCACTGGCAGAGGGCAACTCCAGCACAATGTTTCAGAGTACAGCACACTATGATTAGTGTGTAAATTCAATTCCAGGTCTGAGAAAACAGAGGTTCTATAATTTTAAATCCTAAAACTCTTTTTAAGCCTACATGCACTTCTAGCCTTAGTGAGGTAGAATCAGACATAAACAAACAATGGTGTCATTTGCAAAAATCTAATCTATAGATGTCCTGAATAATCCATTAAAACAAGAGCAATCAATCCACATCCAATCCCCACATACCATTCCATGGTTTATCATTACTGCTTTGTCTAACCTGGTTCATCCCATTAACATCACATAACCCCCCTTCAATAACAATTCATGCACAACACTGACTTAATTCCTTTCCATTTGCCCTCCAGAATGTTTAGGCCCCAGTACCCCAAAAGCTCCTCCTTCTCTCTCATTTTTTAGTCTCCTGCTCCCCTCACTTCCACCTCTTTTGACACATACCCTTTCAGTCATTTTCCTTTCCTTGTTGTCAAGAGGATTATAGTAGTATATTAGAAAGGACACACCAAAGGTCAAAAAAGAACACAAGAAAAACATGAGCAGAAAAAACAGGGAACAATGAGAAAGACAAGAAAGAGGGCAACCTAAACAAATAGTGAAATACTTTAAAAGGAAAAGCCTAATAGCTGTGTATATATACTGTTGTACAAAAAAAATTCTAAGAATATAAGTAGGTGAGCTTCCTGAGTTAGAAAACTTTTTTATAGTGACTTGTTACACAGGCCACTAGAGTCAAAAGAGGAGATAAAACATCGATACTTGATTTCAGTTTCCAGAAAATTGCCTGTCAATAAAAAGAAAAATCAGGTATGATGCCCCACTTAGGAAAAGCAATCATACAAGGCTCGAATGTGATTATGTGGTCTGCAGAGAAACATTGAAATAGGAGACCGGACCCATAATGAGATTCAAGGCTGTTAACTCTACAGAACTAAACAAATTCTTTGGGGTTATATATCAGAAAAGTAAATTCCTGGGAAGAGAAAAGGATGGTGGATTTAGAAAGGAAATTTTTGCACAGTAATGAGCAAAAAGAGGTCAGAATAAAGGAAAGTATATGCATTACTTATGGATTTCAAAAAAACATCTGATAAAATGAAGAGGGAAGCTCAACTCTGTCAAGTAAGGTTACAGAGCTAGAACCACCCCAAATGTGAAAGCAGTACTCCATACAAGGATGAATCAATCCCTTGTATAAATGGAGCAACAGTTCAGAGGAGATAAAAGTTATGACATCTAAATAGGACACCCAGTTTTTTAAGAGGCAAACTTAGCTATTCCCATAATGTGGGATTTCCAAGAAAGAGTGGATGTAACAGTAATACCAAGTATGTCCATTGAGTCAAGAGGTGAAATTACAGAACCATCAAAGGAGACTTATGCCTTACTCTATCAAATGTTTTAGAAATGTTGAGGGCTGTGACAAAAGTTATATAACACAATAAAGACTGTTTTTTGTTTCATTCTCATCCTATACAATATCTAGACAACAAAACTATACCAGCAATAAAGGCTGTCAGCTAAATGTTGAATTCTTCATATCGTTTGTTTATTAATTAAAGCTTAAAAGATGTAAATTTCCATATAAAACTATTAACCACAAGGTAACATTATCAAAAAATTAAATTCAATCTAGTACGAAAGATAACATTCATCAACTGTTCATGGAAAAAAAGAAAACCTAAGACAGTTCTTTAAGTAAAAAACAATTAAGTAAAGGAGATGAAGACAGTACATAGCTTAATCAAGTAAATGAGGTTGAGCATATGAAGAGCAAGTGATGCAGTGACCAAGTCATGTAGGAGGAGGAAGTTGTGTAACTTCAACCTATACCATGCGCAAGAAACTTTTGGTATAAGAAAGGCATTAGTGTAAATTCAAATTTGTGTATATAAAGAACATTTAAATAAAGGGGGAAATGTACTTTACAAATTAAAACCATGAAGAAATATTCTTTTTTCAAATCTGCTGCAAGTAATATGTGCGATGAATCATTTTCCAAACTAGTACCTTAATTCTTAACTGTTGCAATTGTGAAATATAGCTATTCGAACCAATAATATGTGGGGTGGCTCCCAGTACATGAGATGCTTGGCTTTACGAGAGGTTAATTGTATTACTCCCCTGGAGATGATCTGGGTTCCTCATTGCTTTATGGCACAGTACTGGTCAAAGTATGGGGCTGCCAAACTAATGAGCCAACTGATTCCAACCCAGCCTATGTGACTTGGGGGATATCTTCATCCATAAGTTCTCCCAACACTCCTAACCTTGACAGAAAATACAGCTGCTATGAGAAGAAACTCTTCCTCCCAGGACTGCCTCCCAAGACTGAGCTAAGAGAACCTCTCATCTACCAAAATGGCAGTCAAGATTAATTGGGCAGAACCACAACACCAGAGGCTTCACTGACTGATGTCCAACTCTGGGTGGCACACTCCCTGGGATTGAATCAGTGAAGTCATTCTGGAATAATGCTGTTCTAGTCCTTAAGTCTGTCTATTCTCACTGCAAGAGGTTCATATAATGAAAGCCCTAAAAGAAAAGGAAAATAATCCTAGAACCAAATACAAAACAAAAGGAGGGGGCAAGCCCAAAACCTACACATAAACTGGAGACAGTGCACTGATTATAGAAAATGTCCATAACACATGAGGAGCAGCAAATGTATATGCTATGGATAAAGTAACTAACCATACAGAAGATGGCATGTACATGGTTTTGTAAGCATACCAGAGGAGTATACGTCACTTTGTAGTGCTCATTAATGCTACAGAATCCTACAAGTTAACTAAACAAGCAAACTGCATGATACATCACATCTCAGCCAATCAAATACTGATACTTATCCATGGTAGGGTGGGAGAAGGCTGTAAACAATGGCCCAATTGGATATCAGAGATATGTTCTGTGACCTAAGATAATATGGGGTAGGTCAGTATTAACGGCCAGGGGATGGTTATATCATCAATGAGTGGAAGTTGCTGAGTGGTCAGTGAGAGAAGCTAGGATGAGCTAAGGCATTCACCTATCTATCTATCTGTCTATATCTCTGAAGCCCGTTCCCTCAGGGAACTCCTATTAAGGGGATGGCCACTGCAAATGACTCTCCACTTATATCTGTACTTACATGCCTCCCTCACATACACTATTCCACACATTCTTCCACCATTTCTCTCCTTACAGTGCTCTCCCACTCTATTTTCCTAAGTCAAAGGTGTCTTCTTCTCACACCAACCCTTCTAATTGTACCATCATAAACTCTCCTTGCAAACTCCCCATCTTGCATTCTTTCCACATGCCCAAACCACCTCAAAGTATACGTTTTACCCACTCTACAACTCCACAATTCATTCCTTTAGCATTCCTTGCCATACCACATCTCTCATGCATCTTTTCAGTTCTTTCTTCATTCCATCTAGTCATACCACATGCTCCTCTCAAATAGCTCATTTCCATAGCCTGGATTCTTGACCCCTATGACTCATTTCATGTCCATGTTTTGGCTGCATAGGTCAGGACTGGGAGGATTATGCTGCCACTTAATCCTTTCTTCACATCTATACTTACACGTCTACCCTTCATCATTCTATTAAGGGACCCAATGACTCCTACACTGTATTGCTGTCTCCCTTATCTTTCCTTTCATATCCCCAAACTCACCCAAGATAGCTCCTAAATACTTAAATTCTCTCACCTCTTTAGTCTTTCTCCCACATATCTATAAAACAGTTTAGTACACTTTCTTCTTTCACTCTGTAGAGTTTTGCAAAATCTATACTTTCACTATGTTTCCTTTCATACATGATTACTTTACTTTTACTCACACTTACCTTCAATTGCCTATGCTTACACACATCATGAATCACACTGACAACCTTCTGACACTCCTCTTTACTCTCAGCAAACAAACCTAAAGCATCTAATGCTGAATAGGTGGTTAACGATGATGAAAGGCATTTATCCACCAAAAAATAAGGTATCAAGAGGCTTCTAACCCACAGAGATCTGAGTTATATCTCGAATGATTGAGGAACAAACTAAGAAACTATCAAAGTAAAAATCTATTGCAGAACATGTTTGTGCCATTAATCTCACTTCCTATACCCTTCATATTTACTTTGCTGTTTTTTCATGTAAAACAAATAATATCAATGATTAGCATATCAACAGCAGTAAAATGTTCAATGGTACTAAGAAACTGCAATTACCATACTAGAATAAAATGTCCCTCTCAAAATAAATCTGCTCTGATAACAGTATTAATGAGCAATCCACTCATTCCATCATTAATCATTTTCTGAGAGAGTGACTAACACTGAATTTATAACATAAGTTATCAGTTTTTTCACTTATGATGAGGGGCTAACCAACCTACCCAAGTGATTAGTTTATCCTCGGACTTGCCCATTCGTTGTCTCCACAGTGGTACGCACCGAGATTCGTTACTAATGAATGCCACAAAACACTTCACTAATTCCTCTGCTTCATGGGAGTGCACATACTCACATAGGCGCCACACATTCTCCTCACTGTAAGAGATAAAAACTTAGAGTCAGCTTTGGTCTCATTTGGACAAATTACATTACCAATCTGTCCCTAGGTACTGACTTTTCAAAATGCTTAATAATGAATACCTACAATATTTTCATCTAATACGAGCAAATCAACTGCCACAAGAGGGCCTATACAGAAAATAATGTAAGTTTAAAAAATCAGATGGATTCAACTTAAGAAAATGCTGCTTTTTATTAGAGCAACAGGTATCCCTCATTTATGCTATGAACTGCATTCCTAAAAAGGGCCAGTAAAAGCAAATTAGTATATATGAAGATAGGCTTCCACAATAAGGAAAGGGAGGGGGGGAAGTTTCCATTATCAGTCAACCCCAAACAAGGGGATTTCCATTCCTTGCTGACCCAAAGGACTTCCATTCATTGAAAAGTCTGTACTGTGTCAGGCTTTAAAGCATACACTAACAGCAATTTAATAACAAAATACAGTATAAGTTACTGAATGGACATTACATATGAGTATACTGTACTCCTCAATTCTGTACACTCTGTTGTTTTCTGCATGAGGAGAAGCCGAGTGGAGAGAACTCCAGGGTTGCATGAGAAGAAGGAGGCTTAAGTGTTGGATTTGATGTGATTAGCACAGCCAAGCACTGCTGAGGCTCTTCCACCTTTCTCTAGTCTTTTACATCTAGTTTTATTCAACATCTACTTTGACTTCTTCATTTGCAAAGGCAACTGTAGGTAATTTTGGGGGTTACATACCAGAGACAAAGAGAATGAAACAAGTCTATGAATGTATTATTGTACGGCTTTACACAGTAATCCAATGACTGCTGATGCACTGTATAAGGCAAGGGAGGCCTCCAGCACCTGACTACAGGTATGCTGTTTATGGTCTGGAATATCTAAAAATCCTAGGTGCAGTAAACAGCAACATATTAAGTCAAGAAATAACTGCTTGCAACTCAGACAGTGTTTTTACATCCTTTGCCCATATTTCTGTACCTCAATTCAGTAACCATTAAAATGCCTTGAAGGACAATATATCATCTTTGTGCAGCCCAGGCAGCAAAGAAAATGTATCTAACCATAGAACTATATGCAGATTTAACTAAATAATGTGCTCAGGTATGTATAAATAATTGAACACATATTTTTGGGATCTATAATATGATTGCACAAAGATGTGCATATACTATGCCATTAACAGGGATGTATTGTATGCCTGGCATTATTGTAGCCTGAAATCTAATTCATTTAATAATCCCACCATGAATCCAAGGAACATGCTACTATATGTTACTGGATTGTGACTGCTTTAGGTAGTAAAACAAGTAAAAATTCACCTTAGATAAGGCTGCAATATCAGTAGTCTCATGAAAGAACTTCTCACTCCAAAAAAGTTTACATTTCTCTGATACTGGAACTAGTGCAGCCTTGGGCAGCATGAACCTTTACAAAGGATGTGGGTAACATCTGGGTTCTTTCACAGAAACTGGTCCTGAGGTGATAACATATATACAATGCCCGCCAATGAAGCAGACCTGCGACGAGTATGTTGACGCAAGTCACTTTAACCCACCAGGTGGCTGATGTACAAAAAGAGGAAAAAACAATGAAAATCTAGGGCAGTAGTGGGGAGCACAACAAGGCATTCCCACTACTGCCCTAGAGTTTCACTGTTTTTTCCTCTTTTGTACATCAGCCACCTACACTGAAAAATAGCTTCTGTAGTTGCAGCTTACAAGGAAAATATTACCATTAGAAGCTTCAGATCAGCACAACAATGGGTGAAGAAAATTTAATGGCAGCACCGGCACCACAACACCAATCCCTGTGAAACCCCTTGGAAAGGCCAGAAAAACCTCTCCATGTAATCTGAATGTTCTTAAACATCAAGTGGATGCAGATCCAAGCTTGAATGCAAATGAATCAAAAGAAAACAAAACCCTAGACTGCCCAGTGATGTATCACTATGGACAGTACAGTGCTGCTTGCATAAGGACCTAAGTACTGGAGCTGCAGGCTGTATCCAAAATTGCTCATAATCCGTAAGCACCACTAGAAAAGAGTTGATTTTTGAAAGAAATACATAGTGTGGGATACAGCTAAGTTCTGAAGTGTCTTGTGGAGTGATGAGTCCACCTTTTCTGTGACAGGTGGCCGTAGCAAGCAAGTGTACAGTCAACATGGCGGTGATCCATTTTACCCCAAGAACATTGCAAGCACTGTAAAGTTCCTTGCTTCACTTATGCTATGGAAATGTTTCACTTATCATGGTGTTGGAGACCTTATAGTGTTCCCAGAGAATGAAACTATGTACAGATATGGTTACCTTGAGCTAATATGTGACCATCTTCCAGATTCATTCAGAAAGTACAAAGCCAAAATGTTTATGCTGGATGGGGCTCCCTGTCACTCTGCCAAACTAGTCATTAATTGGCTTAAGACTGTGCACTGCAGTTTTTCAGTGACTGGCCTGGGAATTCACTAGATTTGAATCCAATACAATACTTGTGGGCGCTTATGAAAATGATATTATGTAATAGGGATACTTCGTTGCTACTGAAGTTGGAGATGGCCATTTGTGAAATTTGGGCATAGATGGAGCCTAAATGGCTTCAGAACCTGTTGACTCAGTTCCTGGTCATTTCAAAGAGTGTATAAAGAGGAAAGGGAAACCAATAAAGTACTAGTTAGTGGAGAATACATAGTTTTCAGTTTTAATTCATGTTTATCCTTGTTGGCTATGCTGTAAACCCTGTCATGACTGCTTCATATATATATGCACACAGTATTAAATACTACAACATATTTAGAGTTATTAATCTCCTTTCTTATGTTCTCTAATTTTCTCAGTATTATTCTACAATAAGGTTGGAGCTCAAACACCAGTTGTCCAAAGTTATCCATTTATTTCAATCAAGCTTTCACCTTCACAGAGGCATCATCAGGAATCTACCAAAAGAGAAAAAACTGCATTACAAAACTTAGATATGATAAATAAAACACAAACAAAATATAAATAAGAAACACACGCAGAAAAACACAATACATAGCACATAAAAGTAAGGTAAAACACTAAAAGCAAAAATAATTAACAATATCATGAAGGATAGTATGAGTTACAATCTAAATACAAATTATGGAAACAGAAATATAGAAAACTTACAGTTGAGGAAACAGAAGAATATTAAATGAGGTAGGAATATAGAAAGTCTATCACTAAATACACTAGTTTTGGGCCAAGTGAGACTGTTACTGTCAGGATGTGGAGTTGAGGTCAGGTTGGGCTTGTCTGATTCTCTCTGACCTTCGTAACCCTGGACCAGGTTGGTCAGTGCCGCGTTCCTCCTGTCCAGAAATGGCAGACTCAGTAGCTTGTGGTGAGTCAGTGACTAGTCCCATCTGTCTTAAAACAGTATTAGGTCTACATCCTATTGGTGGGCCATCAAAGAGCTATATGGCAGTGGTCAAATTTGTCTGGATGTTGATGAAAGGTGCTTTCTATCTAATGTGAATACCTTCCAATATCTGTAGTCTCCTCTGATTACTGCATTTAGTTATACTTTTGGTGTCATTCACCATAATCTCCCTCATTAGTCTCGTGCCATACATTTGCTGATGATGTTTGATTCCACCTTCTTGTAAGTATAGCAAGAGGCAGCAGTTCAAGGTGCAGGTGATGAACATTACAAGAAACAGAGAAGAGTATAACATATACATAGACAACCATCAGCTACAACAAGTACTGCAATTAACTATAGATACTTGGGAGTAATATCTAATAATGAAAATCTACAGCAAATGGAAATAAGCAACAAAATTATTAAATATGAAGTAAACCTCAGTATGATATACCTTAAACTGAAAGACAGAAATGTACCAATGATACACAAAACTGTAATATATACCACCATTCTAGGACCCATTTCAATACAGGGATCAAAAGCATGGTCAATCACACCCAAAGTTAAGTTCACAGATCCAGGCTGCCAAAATGCAACCACTGTGGTGGATACTCAGAAAAATTACATGATTGAATAAAATGAAAAACACCAAGATAAGACTTCATTTCAATGTTAAATCTGTTTTTAGAAATAACTAAATAGAACAAGTTAAGATGGAATGGTCATGAACAAGGAATGCAAGGAAGACCTAAAAATAAGATGGGACAGAGGACATCATGAGCTTGCTTGAAAGAAGAGGGAAGACACAAAGAAGCTGATGATACTGAGAATATGAGGACAGGAATAAGTGGAGATGATTGATTGGGGAGCTGGCAACTGACAGACTCTGAGACTACCTGGCACCCACAGAGACAGAGCTGAAATTAACAATTGAAAGGGACTTGTTGAAAAGCATCTTTGTGCTGAGATTCATTTAAAATCGTAAAAATAATTGGGATAAGTATCCAAATAAAATCAGGTTTGGTAACATTAGACCTCTAAAGAAAGTTAAAAATGGTTAGGTCGCAAATCTGTCATTGGCATTACACTTTACCAAAATTCATGAACACTGGCTAAAACATTACCAAGTAATGGCTATAAATATCACATCTTTTAGTGATCTTTGACCTCTAAGAATAACCAGAAAATGGCCAGATCACAAATACAATACACACATAATGTGCAGCATGTAGAGACACACCTCTGAGCTAACGTTTATCAGCATAGGCTGAAATCTTGCCAAATATAGGCCTTATAATATATTGGGTTTTCAGTGAATTTTGTTCCCTATAGAAAAGCACAAATGGCTAAAATAACCATCAAGTCCTGTGGAATATATGAGGCATCTGGTACTCATATGCTGTTTCATCTCAGCTGACTGAGACAGCTAGAAATAGCTGTGGACAAAAACAAGGCCTTTGAATTTTCTGTTTCCTATCATATAAGGAAAAAAGCAAATGATATGTGGGGAAAAAAAAAAAGAAGCTAATATACCTTACATGGATGTGGTATTACTTTGAAGTTAACACACAGATCTCTCAAAAAAGTAGTGAAGAAATGGAGGAGGAGGGTTTTTGTAGGTGTGCATCACTCAGGTTACCCGTATCCCATTATAAAATAAAAGAAACACACGCAAATGCAAAGGATATGTACACACAAGTGAGCTAACATATTTCATGACAGTGACATCATGTTAGTGACAACACTGAGGTTAATGCATAGATCCCCAAGTGAGGTGCTGGAGGAAGGCTTTTGTAGGGTGTATGTAATCACCTTACTGTACTATACTGGAATGTCTACACTTACAATGTCCTCATGCAGTTTAATTCATTAATCCGACACTTTCATAATATAGAAGTACTACTTTACATTTTTTCATATACATAGAAGTACTTCTTTACATTTTTTCATATGTTTCTTGTTAACATCTTTCATCTCATAAGTATAATGCTAAAATCATCCGGTCAAGTGCTGGAAGAAGGGTTTTGGAGGGTGTGTGTAATCACCTAACTGTACTATATGACAAGGTTTACACTCATGGGGCCCATCTTTTCAACCTTCACCTACTATCATACAGCTATGTCCTCATGCAATTTAATCCTTTCATCCTACACATTCATACAATAAAAGTACTTCTTTAAATCTTTTTTAACAAGTTTCCTGCTTAGATTCATGTCATGTCCTCTGATTCTATTCCCAGATATATGAAAAAAATTTTCTGTTTCCCATTTCAAAATGATGGAAATGCATGTAAAAGCAAAGGATAAATACAAAAGAGGAACTACCATAACATATACAATATGTCTGAGATATAAAGCTGAAGTTAATGTGTAGATCCCTCAAGGGAGTGATGGAGAAATGGAGGAGGGTGCACATCAAAGTTTGAGGTAGCACTGAGTTGCTACTTACACAGCCCATGTAAGGCAGAAACTAAGGCCTTACCTAGTACCCATATGAATGTGATGGTACTGGCACACAGTTCAAACTAAACAAGCAAAGGTTAGCATGACTATTACAACTCATGTCATGTTCCAGTTAGTCAGCTATATACAAATCCCATTGTTTAAGGGTTAAAGGACTAAAATAAATAAATTACCATAAAAATGGTGGGTGGTGCATGTTGAGCTGGACCTACCCAGTTTCAGGTTGAACAGCTCCAAAATGAAGAACCAGTGTAAAACCTTACACCGATTGTAGGAGAGAAAGGAGGAAGTGGAGGAGGAGGTATAACTTAGCAAAATCAACATGCCTCCCTCTTGGAGGCAGTCATCCTAGTCTAAGACTCATTGTGAATTAATATTTTGAAGCAAAGTTGGAGATATCATCCACGTAAAAACCTCCTATAGTGTCCCAAAATCAGAATACATGAGAGAGAGAGAGAGAGAGAGAGAGAGAGAGAGAGAGAGAGAGAGAGAGAGAGAGAGAGAGAGAGAGAGAG